>CAXKVY010015360.1:0-17672 GCA_964058915.1 Tetropium fuscum
GACTTTTTCTGGCATAGTTTTTAAGATTGTAATCAGTTCGTTTTTGCGCCATTCTGGTATCAGTACCTACAGTTCATTCAATATGTATCTGTAGTTAACTGACAGCATATAAGATACCGCGCAGTTGCCACATGTAATTCTCAAATTTCTCAGTATTCAATTAAAATATCAAAGTCCGCAATACTATATTAAAGTTGTATATATTATTTATGAATGTTATTAAATAATAATTGTGCACACAATAATATATTATAGGCCAAGATGTTACGTTTTTACATTTATTTTCGTCTACTTTAAATATGGCAATTACGTAAACATCTATTTTTATAGTTAAAAGCGGCAACGCCGATTTGCGACATTTCCAATAACGAATATTCGAGCAGTATATCTCTTTTTAACTTATTGGAATCGTATCTCTCGGATCGGGATCGGATTCTCGGATTGAATAGGATCAGGTTCGCATATCTTACAGTGGCGTGTTCGCGGGATTTGCTAATATATTATTTATATACCTACCTATGTAGGTATACATCGCTACGAGAGTTGAAATAAAAGAGTATGGCGGATAGCAAACATATTTGTTCGTTTCGTATGAAACCTGAAAAACGTAGATTTCCACCAGACCTCGCTTCATTTACGAGATAGGATAGGCATGTTAAAAAAATTTAAGGAAAATATTATTTGACGGAAAAATAAAATAAATATACTTGCAATTGAAATACAGTCATATTTATTGTGTAAGTAGGTACCTACCTAACCTACCAAATCGTCAACACTCAACGCCGATTTACTTTGACTCAATGCTTTGACAAAGATCAGAGCTTGTTGGTTAATAGGTACCTACATAACTAAACCGAGACTAAATACAACACATTTTAAAAAATAATTACAAAAAAAATACATAACTACCAGACCTACCAGCTTCTCATCGCAAAGCGATTTCCAATACACACACATTTTACAGCTAATCAAAATTAGAAACTGACCTTGAGGTATTTTACCGTCATTGTAAATTTTCATTTCATTCGTGGCTAGGTAGGTATACGGTTTTAATTTTATAAACTAAGTCAATAGAATTTTTAATTTTGCCCACTGATGTAAATTATTAATTTGTGATCTAGGATGGTAAGTACCTACATAAAAATAAAGTCAATGAACAATAGCTACCTACTTATGTAAGAAACCAGAGAGCGTTTCCAATTTTCGTAAATCCCTATAAAACGCCTAACTTATATCTTTGTATTTATAACCTAGCGGCCTCAAGCACTGGGATATTTTTTGGATAAAATTATTTGAGAAATGTCTTAAGTAGAGGAGGTACCTATTAGTACCTACCTCAGTACACGTCAGTACCTAGTTCGAGCAGCCCATAAATCAACTTTTCTTTGGTTAAAGTCGGCTCTGCTCTAACCCCCACTATAAATTTTTGCCGTCAAATAATATTTTCCTTACATTTTTTAACATATCTATCCTATCTTGTAAATAAAGCGAGGTCTGGTGGAAATCTGCGTTTTTCAGGTTTCATACGAAACGAACAAAAATTTTTGGTAACCGCCATACTTTTCTAACTTATTTTTGCCATATTTTTGCTAACCGCCATTTTTTTATTTCGACTCGTAACGGTGTGTATACTTACATAGGTAGGTATGTAAATAATATATAGGTAGGCAAACGTCTTGCTTCGCCGTTTTGACTTTTTGTAAAAGCTCCAGGATAAAAACAATTTAAAAAACGGGACTTAAAATTTACCTACCAACACTAGGATGTACTTAGGTACCTCTGAAAATATATAAATACCGTATCTGTACTGAAAATAAATAATTAGTTTATTTTTAGTTACAGGACTTTTTTGTTTCGTCAGAGGTACCACCTACCTACATTGCTCAGATAATAAAAATAACCGTATTATATTGTATCCCAATAACATTTAAACAGCACTATATATATATACGCGAATATCTCAACCAACGCGGATGACCGTTGCAGATTATAGAAATGAGCGCAATACCCGCAAACCCGCCACTGTAAGAGATCCGAACGTTCCGAGAGTCCATAGGGACTGTCAAACTAACACAGACGGCGCGTCATTCCAATAAGTTAAAAAGAGATACACTGCTCGATTATCCAGTATTCCGTCTACGGTAGAGCGGCGTTGCCGCTTTTAACTATAAAAATAAATGTTTAGGGAATTTCCATAATTTAAAGTAGACGAAAATAAATGTAAAAATGGCTAACATCTAGGGCTATAATATATTATTGTATGCACAATAATTCTTTTATGACATTCATAAATAATGTACATAATATTTATATAGTATTGTGGAATATGATAGTTTAATTGAATATTGAGAAATTTGAGAATTACATGTGGCAACTGCGCGGTATCTTATATGCGGTCAGTTAAGTACAGATACATATTGAATGAACTTTATGTAAATACATTATATTCTTTAAATAGGAACATAATAACAGAAAACGCGGTGCTAATTAACACGATGCTATTTACCATGTGTCGTGTATCATTAGCTTCCTAGTAAACATATTTGTTAAGTGAAATGAGCACTTTTTGAATGCAGGTTATATCAATTTTGGCGCATAAAATTACTAAAATAAATAAGTTAAAATATGTTTGTCACCTAGAAATTTTTAATTTGTAGTTGCTACTGACTCATCTAAATATTCAGACACTACACAGCAGCACAATGTGATTACTGTCAAGCCTGGCGAGGTTAGTTGTAACGGTAGAAATAAATAATAATGTTAGGTCAATATTACTGAGTGACATCCAGCGCAGGTGATAAATAATTTTAAAACGCAATGGATACAAGATGCTAGTAAAACTGACCTTCTCAAGTGGGTTACCCACTACATTATTGGTTTTCTGCGAACGGTGAAGTTATTCGTTTTGTGTTTTTCGGCCACAGTTTTTATAAAATCGTGACGGAAAGAAAAAGCATTACCAAAGATTATTCCATAAAATTGTTGAGTCACATTTCGAATAAAATAAATATAAGTTTTGAGAAATAAATATGTACAGTGTACACGCTTGAGAGGCCGTCAGCCCACCATAAACACATAACCGTCTAGAGCAAAAAGTAAAAATACATTTTGGGACAATGCGCATCTGGGAGGTCAACGATTCCTCAGTTTTGGCGTGGAATTCTTCTGAATCAGATTTACTCTTAAATCAACATCCTCAATCAAAGAATTCCTTTTATATCGCTACGTGCAATTTGCTGGTCACAGCTTGTTCTTGGAAGAGCAGCTCTGGCACGCCAAATTAGAGAAAGGTGCAACAAAGCATAAAACACATCAGGAGAACGCTATTAACTTTGTGTACACTTCTATAAAATGTGCTATATATATATATATATATATATATATATATATATATATATATATATATATATATATATATATATATATATATATATATATAAATGTATATATATACTCCGTATATATTTTTTTTGTGATAGTACTTGAAGCTTTAGAACATAAAAGGGTATAATGATTCTTTCCTACAGTGAAAAATAACAAACTTATGAGCCTATAAAGGCAAACTAAAAATATGTGCCGTGAAGATAAAGGTGACTGAAAACATCATCCAAATGCAACATAAGGCCACCAAATGTAACATAATAGTCCAGTTGTCAGAGAATTTCAGAAGACCTTTTGAGACTAGCTGTTTGCTGAATCTTACAATTTTTTTGCCCTATATAGAACATGATTTGGTTCATATAAGGATATGAATATTCGGACTTAATTTTATATTTAATAATTTATAAAAAACCCTTGTTTTTACATTTTGCTGTATATTATTCGTTTCTAACCATTTTTAGTATAGCATATGCACTGAAAAAGTTGTTCCTAAGATTGTTAAAATTGATAAAATTGTTTAAAAAATGGAGAATAATCGTCACTTTTCAAACTTTGGAAGCTATTTGCAAGTGTTAACAACTGAACTTAGCGACCTATATCGGAAATTAAGAATTAAGTAGTGAATGTTCGGACCCCAAAATTGCGTCTAAGGCAAAAACACATAGGAATCATTAAAAAATATCACCTCTGTGTCATATGTTCACTTGAAATTCTCTGACAACTGGACTATTAGGTTACATTTGGTGGCCATGATGTTTTCACAACTAACTTTATCTTTACGGCATATATTTATAGTTAGCCAGTATAACAGCAAAAAATTTGTTTTTAAGGAATGTTTATTATTTTAATACAAAATTGTTTTCAAAGTAGTGTCCATTTATGCCTTCCTTATAGGATATGAAGCCGATGTACTTTCACAGTTGATCTGACAACTCCAATATATATCATATTAATATTGCTTCATAAAAACTAGTTACACGGGCTTGTCGTTATTTGAAGGTTCTATTAGATGCCTAACAATTTCATGCCAAAATGCTGCCTGTTATTATTTCATACCTACCTAATTAATGATTTACTAGCGCTGTAGGCTTAATACAAGCCGGATGGAACCGCAAGGACCGTCGCGTCGTATAGCATTAGAGTTCCGAAAATCTGAGTGTTATAATATATAACATGTTAATAAATACTTTTGCCATAAACAAGTACATAATAACACTTTTAGATTTTCCTAATTCTAATGCCATACGACGATGGTTCTACACGGATTGTATTAAGTTTGTATGATTGTATGTCCTTTTCGGCTGGTGAACCATTATACATTTAACTTGTCAAAACTAGTAAAACTTTTAAAAGTACTAATGAAGTTGTAACAAATGACAGCAAATGCAGTTGTCCATTGCAAGATATTGCAACGATATCTTAATGTTTGACAAAATATTAAAGTTTTGAAGAATGTCAACTTAAAACCGTCATAACTTTTTTGTTCTTTGAGATACAAACAATTTTTGAAAAACAAATAAGAACTGAAATACAAAAATCTTAGGGAATATTTTTATCCTTTTTAAAATCAAGGTAGCCTTGGAACAATTGGACATAAAACAATAACTCTAAATTTGTATGTATTTTAATTAAGTATCATCGTATATGTCGTGCGTCAAAATTTGGAAACTAGATGGAGTTTTTAGATAAAAAAAAACGAATAAGTACTTTGTTTAATCGAGGTTTGAAATACGCGTGAGAAATGGTTGGCCCAGTTCAAATTTTGAGAATTTTATATAAATAATTTAACGGATCGAGAATATTATTAATATGTAATCATTCTTCAGGTGCTCTCATCAGTAGTTAAATTAAGTACGTAAGGGTAATAATTAATTAAGTATGTAAAATCCTCTTAAAATATGTATATGGTCGTATTCTCAGATATGTCATATTGCTATTTTATTGCTATATTGCTGTTGAGATTTCTGACAATTTTGAGGAAACACAGCTATTTACACTATATTGAAAAATGCATCTAAGAAAACACTGAACAGGATGATATTGCCGTTGCACGAGAACGTTTCCTCCTTGAATTATACGGCCACAGTAAAAACGAAAAGATTTCCATCGATGTGGTATCACAGCCGCAGAAAACATGAAGGAAGAGTATGCTATCATCGAATATTTTTGTCTTGTAGACTGCGAGAAGAATACAGTCTTTGTAAAGTTGGCATAAGAAAGTAAATGTTTTCGTGGGCTGCACCTAAAGCTGCTTAACGAACCAGAATATCTTCTCCAATAATCACTGCACTTTCGTACGACGTAGAAGATGACATTACAACAGCAGTATTAACAATCAGTGTAAGACCTGCTGTGTTGAAGCATGTGGTTGCAGAAAAGCAGGCCTGAAATGCTTACTAATTTGCTTACATTGTACGGACGGTCATGTACAAATTCGCAGAACGTTCTCTAAATTCCGCCGAATCAAATATTGCCAGTTGAAATGTATGAAGAAAGAAGAATGAAGAAGAAAGTGAACCGGAGGATAGTGACACTGAAACCATAGCTGATACTGTGACCGAAGATCCTGTATCATCAACATCCAGTTTAAAAAACAAGATAACGTCGCAAATTTTGTACCAATATTATAAAATAATGGCAATGATACTATAGATTGAAGTAAGTGTAGTTATAACGATGCCGCATAAAACAAAAGCATAAATTAATCGAATAACTGAATAAATGCCCTTTTTGTAGGTGGGGATAAAAAATCCCTAATTTCATCATGTAGATAAATTAAATATATTTATTTTTAATAAAAACTTTTTTGCGATAAAACCCACAATAAGTAATTTTAACTATCTTCTTGGTCGTTTTTTCAAGATGGCGGCGCACTCTTCATAATTCCATTTGATACCACAATGCACACTGTGATTATGAACACCGCACACCTATCGACTGGACTAATATTAATTCCAGAGAAATGTAGTGGTCAAAGACACTGGCGACAATTATTTACATTTGTTAGATATATAATATATGCCTAAATAGTTTAGTATAATCTACTATCAGATCTGCATATATTGTTAGGCACTGCCCAATAATTGATTTTCCTCATTATGGCTATTAATTGCAGTCATTAAGCAAATACATAAGCAATCACTCACATTCTCTTAATTTCAAGCCCATATTATTAGATGATATATAACAACTAAGGAATTTTTAAACGCGCCTTTCAAACAAAATAAACCATATTCAATCTATCAGTACGTAATATTTCAAGACACGGTTCGCAAGACAGTCCCGCACAATACTAAGTTATTAAATACTAAGCTATTAAATTGTTAATAATAAATCCACCTCCATCACACGCAAAAGTTCACCGGTTAGGAAAGTAATCGGTGCATGGTTGCATTGATCCATAATCTGGAGCGCTCATTATACGCTCAAGTAAACCTCTGTTAAATGACGGTTGATATTTTGCAACAACTGAAAAGTTATGGTAAAGGTCTCCGTTCCATGGACGGAGGGATTTAGCAGTCATTTTTATAAATGTAACAGATTATTATCGAGTATTTTCTTATTTTCGCGAGGATCTATTAATTCCACGGATTTTTTCAAAAGCAAATGATGTAGAAAATAAAGCCAACGTAACATAATGCAAAAGATTATTGCACGTGGTCTATTTTCTATGTGGCAATAGATATCTTATAGTATAATTGTAAACGAAAGAGAATGATAAAAGTTCATTCAAAATCCAAATCCGTAATAAATGTAGTGCTAGTGCTTACAAGTAATTTCTATAAATGGTAAGTTATAAGCAAATTATCTAGTTTAAGTTATTCTCAAGGTCACTATCCGTAATATAGAAATATATACATGCTAGAGTTGAATCCTTGTACTGCGAGTCCTTGTATATTGCGATTCTAATTATAGGCCGAGCTCTCTCGGTACCAGTTGCCATTCGTTTTTAGAGTTTCATAGACAAGTTTAGAGGTTTTTACGTAGAATAATAAAATTATTATGGATATTTTGGGCTGCTCGTGACGCCATATTCAATTAAAGGTACAAAAAAGTAGTTTCTTCAAAATAACTACGCAACGGTTGATCCAACGACGAAAATATCTTCAACAAAGTTAACGTAGACAACATAGAGTTACAGCGGTGGAAAATGTAACCCCATTTATGTAATCCTTTCGATTTCGTTTATAGCTTTTTATTACATAGTTTTTATTACATAATAATTTTGTAAATTCAAAATATACTCTCCTCCACAACACTTTGAGGTAGAGTTAAATGGCTTTTTTAAGAAACAAAGATACGAAGTAGTAGATATACATGATTTTAGTGAATGAAACAATACACAAAATTAAACATCTAATTCAAGACGCCATTAACAATCTAATTTTGTCTAAAATATGTATTGAAAAATCTTGAATAAATGGATATTGACGGTATGGCACTACTTAGTATGGCAATTATTAGTATGATATATTTCTTGAATATATATATATATATATATATATATATATATATATATATATATATATATATATATATATATATATATATATATATATATATATATATATATATATACATAATACATACATGTACATCAAATAACACTATTAATTAATGAATAATTAAATTTGTAGATAGCTTAGTTAAATTTAAACATTAAAAATCAGATTTTGTCCACTTAAATTCCTTTTATTAAAGACGCAGTGGACGGATGGTAACAACCATGGTAATTCGTACACTAAGTATTATAGTATTAACAATCTCGATAATTAACCCCGTAAATATACTGGATGATTAATCGCTGTCAATAGCACACTAGTTCGTAAAATATCTATAAATTACCCAACATTATAGTAGTTATTACTTATTATTGACAGTGAAATGTAAGGGCGAGTCTGAAATATATCAACCATCATTCTTCAATAAATAATTTTCCTCTTGGGTCTCCAAATATACTTTCTTTCATAGTAATTAGACATACGGCAAGTAACCTCTATTTAGCTATTGTTTGTTCTTAATAATAAATAGAAATGATTACACATACATTACAAAGCTTTACTCTCGATATTACGTAATTAATATAGCATAACAATAGCAATGAATTAATTCTTTAGACATTTTATATCATGGGTATATATTATTGTATCAGATAAATGCGTGACAGAATAATTTGGGTTAGAGTTTATTTAGTGCAATGAAAGTAATTCTTTAAATCATCAAATGCAGGAAAAAAATTATAAAATACCATAGAGATGAGGCATAATTGCGACGAAAATAATGCACATCTATGCACAGGGTGAAACTATACGAAAACTTACGAAAAGAAACTATCTTACGAAATATTATTCACTATTAATTTAAATCGAATTAGTAGGGGAGACCGGGGTTGGTGGGGCTGGTTGTTACATTTAAGTCAAGTTCCGCGCGAAGTGTAAGACAGCGCCACCATCAGTCTGGCGTGTGAATTAACGCTCAGTCCATGTGTCAGTGTAATGGCGGCATAATCGGTGTCACGGTTGTCCGGTAATTTCAATTTGTGTGTTTTACGCCCGTGTTAGTAATTATTTTTTAACTAACTATTTGTGTTTCTGTTACTACTATATAAGAAGGACTCCTCAGCTGTTTTGTCGGATGAAACACCCATATGTAAGTATTAATTCTGTATATTGTTCATTTACATTCAGTACACGGTTAGGTTAGTGTAAGACGGTTTGTTTTAAATGTGTGATTGGGGTAGGTTGTTACAGTGTTCATGGGGCAGGTTGTTACACTGTAACAACTAACCCCGATATACGGTCTTTATGGAAATTAGGTAGATTATGTTATCTCGCATACATTTACAGAGAGCTTTTTGTTAAATAGGCAACAAAATGAGAACCTACAAAAGAAAAACTGAAAGAGGAAATTCATCAGCAGAAATTTTCCATACGGCTGCAAAAGAAGTCCTGGAAAATGGAAGATCTCTTAGGACGGTTGCGGACGAATACTCTATAAATTTCATGACGTTGCAGAGATATTGCAAAAAAATGAAAAACAAAGGTAAGATACTTTTACATGGGTCATATTTTTGTTTGCTGAATACAAAGTTGTCTAACATTTTAATATAGTTTAGTATAAATTCAAGAAATTATAAATTATATTGATATATTCAAATATTTTCACTTATAATACCACAAGAGCTTCAAAATTATCGGGTATTTCCCGATAGGTTCGTTGCAAACAAGGAGTCAAGTTTTTCAGGTTAAAAAATCACGAGCGCGAAGCGCGAGTGATTTTTCCTGAAAAACTTGACGACTTTATTTGTTTGCAGGGAACCTTGAGGGAAATGCCAGATAATTTTGAAGCTCGTGTGGTATTCGGGGGATTATTTTTCCGTCTGATTCCACATTGTTTTTATTGTACCTTCCTTATAGTCTTCTCCATCCATTTTCTTCATATTGTAAGCGTAATCTTTCATAATGTTTGCCAATTGCGCTTCACTCGTTTCAGCACTTAATGTGTATTCCCTCTCAGTACAAAAAGTAGTAAATTGGTTCCAAACTGTTTTTTTTGCCTTCTCCGTATTAATGGGAACATTTCCTTTGACTTTTTTATCGATGGTGGACAGAGAACAAACTCCAAATCGACTCATTTTCATGCAAAATCTCCAATTTTCACAATTGAATTCAACCTGTCAGTTTGACGTGTGGTTAATTTGACTGGATTATGTTTTGTTGTTTATATATAGCAACTACCAGAGAAAATAATCAAAAAATTATCAGTATAATACCATGTAGGTTGTACCACGTGACGTCGAATGGTGCAATTCTATTGGTCGATATTTGGGTCGGAAAAATAATCCTAAAATATTTGATTGTTAGGTACCTTTCTTTTTCAGGGCCAAATGAACCAAATCCTACGGTTGGTTACAAGAGAAATCGACAAATTTTGTCTGATGCGCTGGAAGCTGAACTCGCTAACTACCTACTCGAATGCTCCAAAATGTGTTTTGGTTTATCGACTAAAGAGGTCAGAAGATTGGCCTTTGAATTTGCTATTAAAAACAAGATATCCGTTCGACAAGCCTGGCAAGACAACGCAATGGCTTCAGCTGACTGGTTACAAGCATTTCTTAAGCGGAATCCAACATTGTCTTTACGTACACCTGAGCCACTAGTCTTAGCCGAGCAACAAGCTTTAAAATAGAGAAAATGTGAACAAATTCTTTTATCTGCTAGAAGAAGTCATGGATCGATATAAATTTGAATGCCACGACATTTACAATGTCGATGAAACTGGAATCACCACTGTTCAAAGGCCTGACAGAATCATAGCCAAGAAGGGTGTGAAACAAGTCGGATCTGTGACCTCTGCCGAAAGAGGTGCTTTGGTTACATTGGCTGTAGCCGTAAGTGCTAGCGGAAATATGGTTCCTCCAATATTTGTTTTCCCGCGCAAAAATTATAGGAGCCATTTTGTTGCAAGTGGCCCACCTGGATGCATTGGAACTGCAAATAAGTCAGGTTGGATGGGTCAGGAAGATTTTGTTACATTTCTTGCGCATTTTATAAAGCATACGAGGTGTACAAGAGAACGGCCAGTTTTACTGCTTCTGGATAATCACGACTCACATCTTTCCATTAAGGGCATAGAATTATGCAGAGATAATGGTTTTGTAGTCTTATCTCTGCCACCACATTGTTCCCACAAACTCCAGCCCCTAGACCGATCTATCTATGGCCCGCTGAAGAAATACGTGAACAGTTTGTGCGATTCTTGGTTGAGAAACAATCCTGGAAAGACTATGTCAATTTATGACATCCCAGGCATTGTGCGCGATGCTTTACCATTAGCTGCAACCCCAAAAAACATTCAGTCCGGATTTCGAGTTTCCGGAATTTGTCCAATTAATAGGCACATTTTTAATGATGATGAGTTTCTTTCATGTGCTGTGACTGATCGGCCTATCCCTCTTAATGACCAAGATGAAGCTGAATCATTCACTCAAGAATCTAACAATGTAGATCCAGAAAACGAAGAAAAGATCTTACAAATACCTCACACTTCACTTGAGTCACCACCTCACAACTCACTTGAGTCACAGAATGCCGAGGTACCCACTACTTCTAAATCGTCTGGTGTTTCAAATGAGACACTGTATTACAGCCCATCAGATATACGACCATTCCCAAAAGCTGAACCACGCAAAGCCAATGTTAAAGGTCGTAAACGTCGTAAAGCTGCTATCCTAACAGACACACCTAACAAAGATGAATTAGAAGAGGAACAAAAAAAAACGAGATGCCAAGAAACTTAAACAGGAAATAAAACTAAAAGGAGTGAAGAAAAACATTACCGCAAATAAAAAAGGGAAACAACTTAAAAAACCGACAAAACGTGTGAAAAAAAACATAGAAAGTGAATCGAGTGATGACGATGATGCAATTTGTTTAGTTTGTGCTGAGAATTTTTCGGAATCCAAATCGGGTGAAGAGTGGGTAAAATGCACAAAATGTTATTCATGGGCTCATGATAAGTGTGTATATGCAGGTTTATTCTTTGTATGCCGAAACTGTGACTCAGATGATGACGTTTAAGCTTGTAACAACGAACCCCAGACATGTAACAACCGACCCCCGTACGGGGTAACTTGTTACAAGTAACATAACCTCTTAAAAATATTTACTGTGTATTTTGTGTTTGATATAAAAGAATATTACTTTATTTATTATGTAGGGATAAGTACGAACTATATGCTAACAGTATAGGCTTTTGTAATATGTTCAATAAATAGATATTAAAAACATATATGTAAAAATTGTAACAACCAACCCCGGTCTCCCCTACACAGATGCAAAAATGCTGGAATACGGACATTTATTATTTCTACTTAACTATTCTTACAAAAAACTAATTAATTTGTACAGTGGTGTAACGCTCTGCTGGCAGAATAATTACTGGTAAGAGGCGACACGCAACAAATTCCTTAAGTCCTTAAACGCTGAGAAAAGTCAGAATTTTGGGTATCTCACTTATTGAAAATGAAAATAAATATCTATTTATTTATTAATTTAATTATAAAAAGCATTAACTGAAATAGAAATAATAGTGAGGTCTGGAGAGTGAGTAAACCATTCTATGGAGCAACGTCGCCTATCCATCGTTGAGGAACAATATTATTCAAGCAATAGATATAATTTAAATTAATGAATACAGTTTCTTATATTTTCAAATTTCGATTTAATCGAAATTTATTTCGAATACATTTTATGTAACCTAAGAAAATCTTCGTACACCCGAAAAAGAGGAGCAACCATTTAAAAAAATTACTAATTAATTATTGTGCCCGCTCAGCAGTACCTACCTATACAATAGTAGCGTTCCAGTATTTTTGCAAAACTATATATGCATTCTTTTAAGGCTATATTATAAAAAATCCCAGTTTGATATATATCTTGCATTAGCGCACCACAAAGAAAAAAATCCATATGAGTTAAGTCAAGACTTTCAGCGGGCCAATATATGACACCGTGCCTTCCTATCAAATCAAGATATTTTCCATTAAAATATTCAGTGAAGATTCTTGTGGTGGTCCTCTATCCTTCTGCCAAATAATAGATGTCCACTAAATTAATATTATCTAAATAATTTTTAACATGATTTAACTGAAAGAAAATCCACACAAAGTTTTAGCTTTAAGTGTTAATTTACAAGTGTCCATTTGAGTGTCTTTAGTGATTTAGTCGCACCACACACTTTGGTATCCCTGCTTTTTTTATTTTCTTTAAATTATGTTGATTTTACGCTGCCGAATAATGTGCATTTTTTTCATTAACATATAACAATTACATATTTTTGGATTCAGAAATTAATGTCCTCAATTTTTGCTCACAAAAGTTCCATGTAAAAAGTCATGTTTTATGTTGCACCTTGTAGTTTTTTAATATTCATTTTCAGAATATAAAAATCCATAAAAAATCGTGTTCACTACCTTTTTGAATCAGTTAAATATGCAGATGATAGGTGGGATAAGGGGGATATAAATTTTAATAGACACCCCGTATATTCAAACATACAAATAGGGAGTATTATTGTTTAGTTTCTTGAGTTGAGGTAAATCGAGGAAAGATGGACCAGTAGGAGAGATGGACCATCCGCGATTTTTCGGACACTGTTGTGTGCACTTTTTTCAAAATTGTCGGAAAATTTCGTTTTGGATCGTCACCGAAATCTTGCGTGGTATTTCTCTTTGAATAATTAATACACTTCAGGTAAGTTTTAAGTAAATTTTTAAGAATCTAACAGAGATTCGTATTCTGGTACAAACTTAACCAAAAAGGGCAACATTCGCTCGTTTAACTGCTTGAGGGTTCACTGTTCCATCTATCCTCCAGTTTTAGGAGAGACGAATCAGCAGGCTACAGTAGAGATGGACCTATGTTTTGTTGTTACAGGAAAATACATCCGGAAGCAAAATGTAAATGAGAGGTCCTTTCTTGTTCCGTAGACAATTTATCTTTGATGGTAATGCAGTAGTAAGCGGTGAAATGGGTGTTAACGACGCAGCAAGAAGAAAGAGAACTAATAAGAAAAAGGGGCCCGGTCACATTGCATTATCTATTAGCTGAAGGGCACATCACACATCAATACGTGGCAACGTTGTGGAGCCACCAACATAATAAAAAAGGGAAGAAAAACTAAATTAATGTACGGTCCATCTCACCTATAGTCGGCGGCGTATCTCTCATATACCTTCTAGAAGAGATGGGCCAATATACATCTTGTTTTTTAATTTTACAAACTATTTATTATGTAGCGTTATTCTTTAAACTGTGCCATAAAAATCACCAAAGTTTATGTTTGCGTTTTACTTTTTCGCAGATCTTTATTCGTATAAATAAATAAGTTATTGACAGTTTTTCAAAAGGTGGTCCATCTTTTCTCGATTTAATATGGTAGAAAATTACATAACGGTAAAATTTTTATTACAACATCATTCTGTACCTATGTGTATTTGTATTATGAAAATTCCTTGAATATTAATCCAATAACAAACTATAACCTAAATTTCTAGTAATTTAGGTAGCAATTTGTTTGTGGTTGAGCACTTAATTTAATTCCATGAATTAGCACAATAAAATTATACAAATTTATCTTTCTAGTATTGACTTTACATATAGCGTTATAGATAATTAGATGGAAGAGGAACGTTCTAATTACAAAAATAAGGATTTACCAAATACGATTTCGACGGCATTTTAAGTGAGAGAGGTCAGCGATTCAAATTATCAAATCTGAAAACAAGAACCTCTAATGGAATCATTAAGGACATGCAGAATAGACCATTAGCAATAATAGTGGGTTTAAAATATTAATGTTGGCTTTTGACTTCGGATAGAGCACTGCGTGGTAATAGCATTAAGAGCGGTTGAAAATAATGGTAAAAAATAGCAGGAGCTGCATGATTTGTAGGATAATTGGTGCTTGTTAAAACTTGTTACAACATTTATAATAATCAATATGCATTTATTTCTAGACGAACAGAAAATAGTAAATATACTTCGAGGTAAACCAGGAGATTTAACTGCATGCTGTATACAATAAATACCAAGATGTTTTGAGTTAATTGAAAAACATAATTAGATATGTACAATATAAGGCATATATAATATAAGATATATGCTACTATATATATGCAGAAGTGCAGTTTTTTTAAATTATATCGCACCCGATTTTTACAAGCTTTTATTTAACTTGCTATGTATATATCTATCTATGTATGTTTGTTCGGGTCAAATCTTGCAACTGGATTTTAAAGCAGTTATCCTCAACCGATTGAGCTGAAATTTTGCATACACGTTTTACTATGTAACTTGCGCTATGTACTGTTTGTAACATAGAAATATGAGACATAAAAACCCGAACAAAAAAACCGTACATCGATAAAAGGATCGCTGATCCCTACGTGCATCGCATTTTTAACGTTATTAGTATTCTATCAAAACATAACAACTTGTTGAATGAAAGCGCCTTTATAGTGACGATTTTAGCTTGCTGTAAGAAAAGTTATACTGCCCCGATCTTCTATTGCGGCAATTGTGGGTATCCTATGAAATTTTTTTTTATGTCTCATATTTCGATGCTACAAACTATGTGTATGTATCTATGTATGTATGTATGTTTGTTCGGGTAAAATTTTGCAGCTGGATTTTAAAGTAGTTATCCTCAACCGATTGAGCTGAAACACATATAGTTTGGATGACAATGCATGGCTAGCTAACTGACGTCACCCTAAATCCAATATGGCGGACTCCCAAAGATGGCGGATTAGTTATTTTCATGCACTACCGTGACATGGGTATTTAATGAAAGGGTTTGCTGAGAAGAATACAAATATAAAATGACGTCACCCTAAATCCAGTATGGCGGACTCCCAAAGATGGTGGACTATGTTTTTTCATGGAGTGCATAAACCCCATGATATGGATATCAAATAAAAAGGTTCAAGATGAAAAAACGGACAAAATGGCGGAAAACAAGATGGCCGTTATATCGATTTTAAAGAGTTATAACTCGGCAAAGGTAAGGGATAGTTTGGTGGTGCTCGAACAAATGATGTAGGGAGCGACATGAGCCAACTGCAGGCGATACAATTTTTTAAAGATGGCGGATCTAAGATTGCGATCCCAAACTTAGTTGATCCAATCCGTCTGATTTTTGGAGTCCCCGATTACGATTTTGGGGTCGAATTGTTTGGGTCAAATCTTGAATTTTAAAAGTACGCCTTGGTTGGCTTCGTACTATGACTTGTATAATTTGGCGAGATGGGCGTTAATAGCATTGGTTTGCAACCAGTATAGAAAAAGGAAAGCTCCAAAATCAAACCCGGAACCGTGTTTTGTTAGGCGCAAGTAACTTCAAGATGAAATATGTGGAGTTAAGTAGAGTCAAATCACTAGCAGGTCTCCTTATGAAAGAACTAGACTGTACTAAATTAACAGTCAAACCACCTTGCAACAATGACGCATTAAATCAAATGAACAGACTTATAGAAACATGTCCAGCGATAACTAAAAAAAAATAAATTAATAGTAAAAAAACATTTAAAAAAACAAGCTTTTATTTAAATGATTTAAAAAGAAGAAATCAAACTAAATTAAATTAAACCCATCAATTTATTACATTACACAATTTATATGATATAAAAGCTTGTCGCGAGTTTTAACTGTGTAGATAAACAATATTAGAATATGTAACTTGATATTGACAAAAGTAATTATGATTATATTAATTTATTTGTTGCTGGATGGGAAAAATTAATCTCTTACCCCTGCATGTAGGCAATGAATACACACACAAAACAAAACTTTTACAATCGGTTTTCCGGTATAAAAGTAAGAGGACCTTCAACTTAACCAAAAAAGCGGGTACGCTACTTTTATGGTAACTGATTGTACCTATTTGTTTTGTTTATCCTAGCTATCCGATTAAGGAAATAAATGCAGATACTTATGAAATTGCTTTCTTGTTTATATTTTTTTAATTATATTATTGTTCCATGGTTGAGGACATTATTTTCTAATGATGGAACTTGCAGTAATAATAGCATAAATAATTGCAGTACTTAAAGCACAATAGGTACATAGTTTAGTAGAGTAAACGGACAATAGAGAAATATAACCTAAAAAAATGTAGGTCTAGGTGAAAAATTTAAAGACTAAGGTCAAGTAAAACTTGTTGTAGAAAGTTGATTAATATTTTCTGGTTTAATGTGAATACACATCATCATTAACTTTTTTAATATCTAACAATATATAGTTTGCTCTTTACAAAACATACAATTTATATCTGATGTATTCACACATCTGATGGCTACAAGTAAGCAAACATATTTTTTTCTCTGTGATGGGTAATTATATATATATATATATATATATATATATATATATATATATATATATATATATATATATATATATATATATATATATATATATATATATATATATATATATATATATATATATATATATATATATATATATATATATATATATATATATATATATATATATATATATATATATATATGTATATATATATATATATATATATATATATATATATATATATATATATATATATATATATATATATATATATATATATATATATATATATATATATATATATATAAAGACTAAGGTCAAGTAAAACTTGTTGTAGAAAGTTGATTAATATTTTCTGGTTTAATGTGAATACACATCATCATTAACTTTTTTAATATCTAACAATATATAGTTTGCTCT
>CAXKVY010015361.1:0-14472 GCA_964058915.1 Tetropium fuscum
ATAAGAATGTTGTGCTTTTTTTTCAAAGGAGAGAAAAAGAGAAAAAGAAAGGGACCAGAATGGAATGATAGTGAAAACGTGTTAATTGATATTTGTTTATGAAATGACTGTTAAATAATTATTAACAAATGAAAACGTATCCGAACATACATATTGCGACAAGAAATACACTCAAATCAAAATGGAGCGAAGTTAGGGATTATTTATAAACTAATATTTATAAATTAATATTTATACTTATATATACTTTATTTATAACTTTTTGTAAATATTATTTATATTGCATCTATAAATACTAATATTAATAACTAAAACTAATATTTATAAACTAAATCCCAATATTATCTAGAAGCATAAAACGACTATAAATATTTTTTTCGTGAAATTAAATATGGCACTAATTCTGCTTCTGATTTGAAGAATAAATTGTCCTTTTGTATTGTTAATAACAACGATCACAAAATTGCAACTGACGTAGATAAATCTAATTATTTCAACATCTAATCATTAATCTAATCAACATCTAATTATTTTTTTGCGTATAGGTACACAAATGGCGACTAAGATTCATGAGAACCCTTATAATGTTCCAATCAGAAACAAACTTATAAAATTTTTGTTTTTACCATCTATTAGTAACAATGACATTGCTCCCGATGAAATAACCATAGATATTTTAAAAAAAATTATATCTATTTCATTGATCCGTTAAGGTAGGGGAGACCGGGGTTGGTTGTTACAATTTTTACATATATGTTTTTAATATCTATTTATTGAACATATTACAAAAGCCTATACTGTTAGCATATACTTCGTACTTATCCCTACATAATAAATAAAGTAATATTCTTTTATATCAAACACAAAATACACAGTAAATATTTTTAAGAGGTTATGTTACTTGTAACAAGTTACCCCGTACGGGGGTCGGTTGTTACATGTCTGGGCTTCGTTGTTACAAGCTTAAACATCATCATCTGAGTCACAGTTTCGGCATACAAAGAATAAACCTGCATATACACACTTATCATGAGCCCATGAATAACATTTTGTGCATTTTACCCACTCTTCACCCGATTTGGATTCCGAAAAATTCTCAGCACAAACTAAACAAATTGCATCATCGTCATCACTTGATTCACTTTCTATGTTTTTTTTCACACGTTTTGTCGGTGTTTTAAGTTGTTTCCCTTTTTTATTTGCGGTAATGTTTTTCTTCACTCCTTTTAGTTTTATTTCCTGTTTAAGTTTCTTGGCATCTCGTTTTTTTTGTTCCTCTTCTAATTCTCTTTGTTAGGTGTGTCTGTTAGGATAGCAGCTTTACGACGTTTACGACCTTTAACATTGACTTTGCGTGGTTCAGCTTTTGGGACTGGTCGTATATCTGATGGGCTGTAATACAGTGTCTCATTTGAAACACCAGACGATTTAGAAGTAGTGGGTACCTCGGCATTCTGTGACTCAAGTGAGTTGTGAGGTGGTGACTCAAGTGAAGTGTGAGGTATTTGTAAGATCTCTTTTTCGTTTTCTGGATCTACATTGTTAGATTCTTGAGTGAATGATTCAACTTCATCTTGGTCATTAAGAGGGATAGGCCGATCAGTCACAGCACATGGAAGAAACACATCATCATTAAAAATGTGCCTATTAATTGGACAAATTCCGGAAACTCGAAATCCGGACTGAATGTTTTTTGGGGTTGCAGCTAATGGTAAAGCATCGCGCACAATGCCTGGGATGTCATAAATTGACATAGTCTTTCCAGGATTGTTTCTCAACCAAGAATCGCACAAACTGTTCACGTATTTCTTCAGCGGGCCATAGATAGATCGGTCTAGGGGCTGGAGTTTGTGGGAACAATGTGGTGGCAGAGATAAGACTACAACACCATTATCTCTGCATAATTCTATGCCCTTAATGGAAAGATGTGAGTCGTGATTATCCAGAAGCAGTAAAACTGGCCGTTCTCTTGTACACCTCGTATGCTTTATAAAATGCGCAAGAAATGTAACAAAATCTTCCTGACCCATCCAACCTGACTTATTTGCAGTTCCCATGCATCCAGGTGGGCCACTTGCAACAAAATGGCTCCTATAATTTTTGCGCGGGAAAACAAATATTGGAGGAACCATATTTCCGCTAGCACTTATGGCTACAGCCAATGTAACCAAAGCACCTCTTTCGGCAGAGGTCACAGATCCGACTTGTTTCACACCTATAATTCTGTCAGGCCTTTGAACAGTGGTGATTCCCGTTTCATCGACATTGTAAATGTCGTGGCATTCAAATTTATATCGATCCATGACTTCTTCTAGCAGATTAAAGAATTTGTTCACATTTTCTCTATTAAAGCTTGTTGCTCGGCTAAGACTAGTGGCTTCAGGTGTACGTAAAGACAATGTTAGATTCCGCTTAAGAAATGCTTGTAACCAGTCAGCTGAAGCCATTGCGATGTCTTGCCAGGCTTGTCGAACGGATATCTTATTTTTAATAGCAAATTCAAAGGCCAATCTTCTGACCTCTTTAGTCGATAAACCAAAATACATTTTGGAGCATTCGAGTAGGTAGTTAGCGAGTTCAGCTTCCAGCGCATCAGGCAAAATTTGTCGATTTCTCTTGTAACCAACCGTAGGATTTGGTTCATTTGGCCCTGAAAAAGAAAGGTACCTAACAATCAAATATTTTAGGGAAATATTTGAATATATCGATATAATTTATAATTTCTTGAATTTATACTAAACTATATTAAAATGTTAGACAACTTTCTATTCAGCAAACAAAAATATGACCCATGTAAAAGTATCTTACCTTATAGAGTATTCGTCCGCAACCGTCCTAAGAGATCTTCCATTTTCCAGGACTTCTTTTGCAGCCGTATGGAAAATTTCTGCTGATGAATTTCCTCTTTCAGTTTTTCTTTTGTAGGTTCTCATTTTGTTGCCTATTTAACAAAAAGCTCTCTGTAAATGCAGAGATAACATAATCTACCTTATTTCCATAAAGACCGTATATCGGGGTTAGTTGTTACAGTGTAACAACCTGCCCCATGAACACTGTAACAACCTACCCCAATCACACATTTAAAACAAACCGTCTTACACTAACCTAACCGTGTACTGAATGCAAATGAACAATATACAGAATTAATACTTACATATGGGTGTTTCATCCGACAAAACAGCTGAGGAGTCCTTCTTATATAGTAGTAACAGAAACACAAATAGTTAGTTAAAAAATAATTACTAACACGGGCGTAAAACACACAAATTGAAATTACCGGACAACCGTGACACCGATTATGCCGCCATTACAGTGACACATGGACTGAGCGTTAATGCACACGCCAGTCTGATGGTGGCGCTGTCTTACACTTCGCGCGGAACTTGACTTAAATGTAACAACCAGCCCCTGTAACAACCAACCCCGGTCTCCCCTATATATAGTGTTTTCGACTGATATACAAACTAGAGCAAAAAATTGTGCGGCATTTTACGTATATAAGAAAACTCGTACCAATTACTACAGAAGCGGTAAATCACATCACTGTCACTTATTAGTAGACTCTTCACAAAAACTAACATCAGAAATTCATGTCATTATTCACTATCTGAAAATAAGTCACTTTCACTATCACTGTCATCATTTACATTTATTATGACTGGTTTAACGAAAGTATCAGGAGGAGTATCCATCATAATATCGATATCCTACATTCTTGATTCCACCTTCTTCACATGGTCTATACTTTCTATAATTAATATAATTCCTAATTAATCAAATGAAAACTCTGCAGAAAATAATACAACAAAAAATTTAGATGACAAAGGTTACACAAAGGCAGGAAACCCAAGAAAGATGTGGATAGATAAAGACTAAAATATAAGAAAAAATATGAAGAGAACCAAAATTATTGAAAAGCATAAAGTACTGCCAGCCTGCGATATAAAGAGTTGCATAAAAGTTGAGTTATATCAATGAAAATCAAAGAACTGTAATAAATACAAATTTCTGAATTTTAACTGATGAACAGAGAAAGGCTTTCATGCTTAACATGGACCAAAAAACAAAATGTAGGAAAGGAATGGTTCTTAACAAAAATTGGTATTTTTAAAGAATTTGGTTACGAAATTATTCCACCGAGTGTTTTAAAATTAGGGTTATATAACAATCTTTTAGTTAGCCCTGTATAATACCTAAACCGTCCTCAGTTAACAAAAGACTGGATATGCAAGTTGAAATTAGTCGTTTTATCTACAGTATTCTAAAAAATATATCAAAATTGGACTAAAAGTAAAAAAGTTATGAGACTTCAAATTTTAGCAAATATTAACGTGGTGCGATAATTTTGAACAGCAGTTTATGTTCTAGTTGGAGAAACCATAAGATTCGTGCTAGTGAATCTAGAGAATTTTACCAGAATTTTTTGAAGACTATCGGGCACTATCGGTGTTTCTGCAGATTTGAAGAACATTATTATGTTGCCGAGGGTGGATAGTTTTAAAAAAAGTGATTTTTGTTAAAAGACTTGACTACAATGAAAGCTTTGTACGACTCGGTTCATCAGTTGAAACCATACGCTGTTTTGTGGCATTAGGGTATTTCAGGCACAGACAAAGAAGACATCGTAAGCTGTTTTTATTCGTTTTTCAAGAGACATAGAGATGCCAAGCAGATAACTATATGGTTACACAACTGTTCTAGCCAGAACAAGGATTGGTGTTTGCTAACGTTTTTAGTGAGATTGATTAATTCTGATGAAATATCTGCTACTGAAATATTTCTTAATTATTTTGAACCGGGACATACTTTTATGTCATCAGATAGTTTCCACCACCAAATGGAACTATCGCTTAAAAACAGGGTAAGACTTATGATTTTAATGTTTTTGTGGATGCGGTACAGCAAGCGCAAAAAGGAAGAGTCGAAGTTAAAAAAATGGAATACCAAGAATTTTATAAGTGGAAAGATTTCAAATCTGAAGTTTCCTTAAAGAAATATGCAAGCAGACCGCATCTCTCCGATATGGTCCAGATTAAAGCTAGCCGTGGCAACTTTTTGTTAGAGTTTTATCAGCCGATGTTGCAAGCCAAAGCAAACCCCGTGGATTTCTTAAGTCCAAAAAAGAAACTCTGCTTAAACATCTTGGAGGAATTCTTCCTGAAAACAGAAAGACTTTCTGGAAAAACTTACCAGAATGTGAGGATTAGATAATTTATAGATGTTTTATCATTTTTAATTTTTTTAACAAAATGTAGTTTATGTAATTTATTTAATGTTTGATGTTTGTGTGCAAATTTTTCTTGAATAAAATTTAAAGACGTGTTTTAAATCACTTTTAAATAAAAAAATAGCCAAAAGATATATTTTTACAACAAAAAATTAATTAGGGCATTTATTTGTTAATTATTATTTTCCTATGAATGCTAAGCTAGAGAGCCGTATCTACATATTAAATGACAATAACGTAGATACCGCATTGTGGCTTAGCATGCACAAAAATATTTTTAACAATAAAAGTCGTATCTGATTTTTTAGTACAACCTTTTCAGTTTTTTTTTAATATAACATTTCTAGTCGATTTTTCATGTCATTTTACATCAGAAATCACCCTTTTTAAATAACCTATATTGTATTTTACCAAGGACTATCAAAAAAACGTTGATGCTTCATTTCTCCATTTTGTGCCAACAGTAGATACTCCATTTGATTTTAGCGGGGCAGTATATATATATATATATATATATATATATATATATATATATATATATATATATATATATATATATATATATATATATATATATATATATATATATATATATATATATATATATATATATATATATATATATATATATATATATATATATATATATATATATATATTTGCTTTGAAATTCTTTGCTATTCATATTTATTTTGTGAAAAGTAATCTTGGGTTTGTAGCATTTCATTACATAGAAATAAGCAACTAGACGAATAAGAAAGAAAACACACTTACCAGTACTATATCTGGACACACATACGGAAATGAATCACTATGCATATGAAAACGAACTACTTAGAAGTTGTACAAGTTCTTTCACCTTTCTTGAGGATCTTCAGAGCAGTATAAATAAATAAATGAAATAAATCGTATACTGCTCTGAAGATCCTCAAGAAAGGTGAAAGAACTTGTACAACTTCTAAGTAGTTCGTTTTCATATGCATCGTGATTCATTTCCGTATGTGTGTCCAGATATAGTACTGGTAAGTGTGTTTTCTTTCTTATTCGTCTAGTTGCTTATTTCTATGTAATGAAATGCTACAAACCCAAGATTACTTTTCACAAAATATATATATATATATATATATATATATATATATATATATATATATATATATATATATATATATATATATATATATATATATATATATATATATATACATATATATATATATATATATATATATATATATATATATATATATATATATATATATATATATATATATATATATATATATTAGGGTCGCTACTCTTCATTGTCTATATAAACGATTTACTAAAACAAAATTCTGAAGGAACAATTGTAAGCTTCGCAGATGACACTGCAATTTTATATGAGGCAGAAACTTGGCTGGATCGGAAAAGACTACCTGAGGAATATTTACCTAATATTAAGAAGTGCTTTGATCATAAATTATTGTCAATCAATTATTTAAAAACAAAGTACTTACCTTACTTTTATTGTTATAAAAATGTTGTTATAAAAATGCTCTTCCACATTTTTCCTCAATAAATATATACCTATACATACCTATAGAACAGGCAGAAACATTAAAATATCTTGGTATCACTATAGATCGAAATCTAAGGTGGAATACCCACATCACAAGTATATGTAGCACACTAAGAACTATACTTTTTAGGTTTAAATATATGAAAAAAATTCTTGAAATACACACCTTACGAACCATTTACTACGCTTTGGTAGAATCCAGACGCTCTTTTAAAAACACTACTAGAAAAACCAAATACATACCCATCAAATGATCTCTATAAGGAGGCTGGATTATTAGACTTAAGGCAACTGTTTTTTCTTACTGTAACCATTTTTCAATTTAAAAACAGACAGGCTCTAGAAGAAATTAATCATAATTATAGCACACGGCAAACGCATGGCTTTAGAACTCCCCTTTCTTCTAAATAGATAGGACGAAGAAACTTTATGAATCTTGCCCCAAGATTTTACAATCAGCTTCCCTCAAATATACAAGATATTTAAATTGACAACAAGATTCTTAAATACATTTAGAACAGAGGCGAAAAAATTTATAGGTCAGTAATACACAAATTAGTTACTATGTAAATAAATAATACAGTAATAATAGGTATGGAGGACTAATGTTTTTTGATATTGTTTAATATTTTTTAATATTTCTTAATATTTCTTAATATTTTTTAATATTTTTGAATATTTTTGAATATTTTTGAATATTTTTGAATATTTTTGAATATTTTTTAATATTTTTTAATATTTTTTAATATTTTTTAATATTTTTTAATATTTTTTAATATTTTTTGTTTTTAATATTTTTTAATATTTTTTAATATTTTTTAATATTTTTTAATATTTTTTAATATTTTTTAATATTTCTTAATATTTTTTAATATTTCTTAATATTTTTTAATATTTTTTAATATTTTTTAATATTTTTTAATATTTTTTAATATTTTTTAATATTTTTTAATATTTTTTAATATTTTTTAATATTTTTTAATATTTTTTAATATTTTTTAATATTTTTTAATATTTTTTAATATTTTTTAATATTTTTAAATATTTTTAAATATTTTTTAATATTTTTTAATATTCTTGAAATTTTTTTAATATTTTTGAATATTATTGAATATTTTTGAATATTTTTGAATATTTTTTAATATTTTTTAATATTTTTTAATATATTTTAATATTTTTTATATTTTTTAATATTTTTTAATATTTTTTAATATTTTTTAAAATTTTTAATATTTTTTAATATTTTTTAATATTTTTTAATATTTTTTAATATTTTTTAATATTTTTTTATATTTTTTAATCTTTTAATATTTTTTAATATTTTTTAATATTTTTTTATATGCTGTACATTAATGTTTTTTTAAATATTTTTTAGTATTATATTTTACATTTTATAGATCATTTGAAATTTTGCATTAGTGTTAGTAATTTATGGTGTTTGCTGCAAAACACTAATTACTTTAGTACAGCTATAGATGCAAATATTATGTCGAATTCCCACAGACAGCTACGGATTTGTGGTTCCTGTTTATTGGTATGTATAAATGCTAGGTAATTATGGTGATATAATTTTAACATAAATCTTAGGTGCTTTAAATATGTTTAAATGATGTATATGTATTTAATGATGTATGATGTATAATTATGTATTTAAATATGATTTGTCACCATTTCAAGTTTTATGTATTTATATAATTGTGTTTACAAATAAACGTATATTATTATTATTATATATATATATATATATATATATATATATATATATATATATATATATATATATATATATATATATATATATATATATATATATATATATATATATATATATATATATATATATATATATATATATATATATATATATATATATATATATATATATATATATATATATATATATATATATATATATATATATATATATATATATATATATATATATATATATATATATATATATATATATATATATATATATATATATATATATATATATATATATATATATATATATATATATATATATATATATATATATATATATATATATATTGTGTGACGCTCTTTTGGCGGTGCGTATTGTGAATATTATTTGAAATTCACCAAGGATTGTAGTGGATTAACGTGAAAAGTGCATAAAACTCATTTTTGAGAAGATCTTGGCTGCTGCTGTTTTTGCTTCCTCAAGAATCCTTGATCCTCAAGAAAGGTGAAAGAACTTGTACAACTTCTAAGTGGTTCGTTTTCGTGTGTATAGTGGTTCATTTCCGTATGTGTGTCCAGATATAGCACTGGTAAGTGTGTTTTCTTTCTTATTCGTCTATTTGCTTATTTCTATGTAATGAAATGCTACAAACCCAAGATTACTTTTCACAAAATAAATATGAATAGCAAAGAATTTCAAAGCTAATATATATATATATATATATATATATATATATATATATATATATATATATATATATATATATATATATATATATATATATATATATATATATTGTGTGACGCTCTTTTGGCGGTGCGTATTGTGAATATTATTTGAAATTCAACAAGGATTTTAGTGGATTAATGTGAAAAGTGCATAAAACTCATTTTTGAGAAGATCTTGGCTGCTGCTGTTTTTGCTTTAAGGTACTCAATTGCTAGTACATACTATTACCATCACTATTACAGGGATTATTTACGATCATATTATTTTCGATGTTGCTACAAACGACAAATAAGTATTTGTCATAAAGCAGAAGGAAGCAGTGGTTCCTGATAAGACGCAGTTAAATGTACGATAATATATCAATGGAAGATGTCCATTGTCACAGATGATAAATTCCGTCTTCTAAAAACTATTTTAGTACATATTTCTCTTTCACTAATCCCTGTTTATTATAACAATCAGTTAAGGTTTGAGGAAGAAGGACGCATTGATATTTAACAAAGCAGGTAAAAAATCCTGGTTAATATTTTAACTTTGTCATATAAGTTATCTTGGACTGATCTACGGACGATGTCCTTATCTGTACGGTAGATTTTGAGAATGTATACAAAAGAAAATTTCTTGTCAAAAATGATTCTGTTTTGTTCTGATTCTTTGCGGTTGTGCCGGTTTTTTACTTGCACGTAGTAATTACTTATTTTACTACGTATTTTTACGGCCACAATTAAGGTAAATTGTAACTAATAGCAACTGGGGCTTTCACGTTCTCTCGGATTATTAACCTTATCTGCACTAATCTGATCGCTTCAAATTTGTAGCAGTTTATAGCATAATTGAAGACTATAGTGACTTGATATCAATTTCTACCTACCTGCTTGAACACAAAACACGTGTCAATAAAGCTCAAGAAAATTATTACAGGGAGTATAGAAAAGTTGTATAATAATTAGCCAGAGAGACTGGAATATGATACTTTATCGGTTACAACAAATTCAAGATAGTTTTGATATTTAGGGATGTTGATCACGTTTCTCTCAAAAATAAAAATCGCAACAGGCTAAAAATAAAAAATCTTTCTTACTTCTTCAAAATCCTTTAACATGCGGCACAATATTATAGCATTAATATCACAGTACTATTTTTTTAATAAAAGGTATAGTTAAAGTGAGTACTCGCTTTTTTTTAAAATCCGCTATGAAATAACGGAGATAGAATTAGTTTAAAAAAATCGTGCACCGCATTCTTTAATCTGCCATATTTTTTTAACAGCAATTTTCCAGAATGCCAATCTCGTTATACTAGGGCAGTACTTTCGTGCTCTGCAGGTTTTTTAAAATTGGCAGAGCATCCAAGCGAATGTCAATAGAGAATGGACTAACATAAAAATCTACAATTTTGCCCTACACATTGTTTCGTCTCTGAAAATAAAGGTGGTAACTAGGTAGTTGTCAAAATATATAACTACCCAGTGCATAAATATAGATAGTAGTTACAGCATGATGTCCAAGTATATGCATGTAAACTGGGCTTATAGAAGGGCAAGTAATAAAATGTTGTATTTTAGAAGGTATACGACCCCATTAAAATACAAATTTACGTTTCTAACGATCACTAAAGTTACGGTCTGATGGTTCCGTAATTTAACCGTAAAATCAAAATTGTGTCACACAAATTGGAGAATCTGTCATTCAGGATGTCGAAGTAGATATCTGATTGTTAAATATGCCCCTTGATGTTTACGATGATATCTTCGGAGAAATGGTCATTCTCCACTGCCAAACAACTGTTACTGTGTATTGAAATGTACGTTGTAAATTCTAAATAGATAAATAGTAAATGATGAAGTAGCTGCTCACAGAGACTCTGAGTCACCGCTGAAATATGTTAGTATATTACACAAAAACATTATCTAGTAAGTTTAAATATGCAGTGGACATGTAAGAGTTGCAATGAATTCGATAAAAAAAGCAACAGGATATACAGGGCGATCTATTTAAAAAATGTATTCTATTATGTACCAGGTTTTTTCGAGACTCCCTGTATATATGCTACTAATTTTGGAATGTACCTTCATTAACCTCATTGACTCTGTGGGACATATTTTTTATCTGGACGGGAATAAAACTGAAAATAATGATCCATTTAAATAAATCTCTTTATATTTTCCACCCTGTATAGTGTAGGAGATTTTTTATACCCATTTTAAGAATATACAAATTCTTCAAAAATTGTATCTAGGGGAGACTCGGGCAAAGTGGATCACGTAAGTATTATAGGCCTCCATAAAAAGATCGACTTTGCTTCAGTCGACTAATTTTTTTTTGGAGGAATAGAACAGTCAGTTCCCTATTTATGATAAATATTCATGTTGAAATATACTGAAACCAAAAAATATGAAAATTGAAAAACGTATTCAAAACGATTTCTAATTGAAAACGTATACTAAAGATCGGTTATGGCCGATACCACTGGGTAAAACCGATCATGGTTTAGGACAAAACCGGTCAATGCTTACCATACCTATTCAATGTTTTACAAGCTAAATAAAACACAAAGTAGTCAATGTTTACTAACGTTATGTATTAAACATTTTTGTTTTACAATAAATTATAAAAATAAATAAATAAATATTCTCACAGTAACATAAAAATAAATACTATTCAGGCAAAACGATTATAATAAGATCTATTCACCGTCTCTTCGAAATGACGTCTTCTTTAGAGTAATCGCAAATGTAAATTCCTGTTTTATAGTCTGTGTATAATTTGTAAACCTAGTATAGACAAATATTGCACTGATTCCTAATTTCTCGAGCACGTGAATTTTGACCCCACATCATGGCACATATTTTATGGATTTTATCCTTTTTTCGAACACTTTTAGTTAGTAATCTCTTGGTGACTTTTTATTTTCGTGACACCTTTACTTTTTTATTCTCTTTATGTCTGGCTTCCTCTTTGACGGGAGTTCAATATCTCAGATTTTTGTGATTGTATCTTTACAGTGTTCTGCTTAAAAGTAACTTTCTGCATTACGAGAATATCAGATACTAATTTAATTTTTTTTTCTGGATAAACAATAAGACCCAACAATACTACTAATTTAGATTTAAGACGATGTGTACCAAAGCTTTATGCCCCGCTTATGTAATACTAACCCATAGAAATAGTACCCGCTTTCCCTAACTACCTCCTGCATTCCACTATAAAAACCTTACAAAAATCAACCTAAAACAAAATACGGATAAGTCAAGAACACGTGAATTTCTACACTGAAGAAAACCGGCAAAAGTATTTTTTTTAATAGAAGCCAATGCTAAATAGCAATCACTCACGGGCATAACAAGGAACAGAAAAGTGCCTTTTTACTATAAGTTTAAAATAATCTATGGCGTTGCCAAGCGTTATTCCCTACATTTTTCTTTGTTACAATAACTTAATTTTCGTAAAATACCAAGTGTTTACCGTTACATTTGTTTTCTACGGTAAAAACAATAACGTAATAATATAATATTAATAATAACTTATTAAACCATTTCACAACATAATGAATTTCACTGAACATGATGAAAACTACCTAAAAACAAATTTCAAAGAAGGAATACATAAATATCGCTTAATAACAAAATTGAAATTACAAGGAATTACATAAATTACACTGGGGTGTAATTTCATTACAATAATTTCAAAACAATTACATTGTTTTAAAGTTAGAGTAAAAGGGCACTTTTTGTGTCACCCTGTATAATAAATTTACCTACTATAAAAAAATATTAGATCGTACTTAAATTAACAAATTGATGAGCAATCTGCATTAATATTTGGTAGCGGATTTCACGAAAATTGTATTTTTCGTTGCCTTATTATTGTTTATGTTTTACGTGTTTATATTTTCAAAGTGTTTTGAAGACTCATTACTTCTATATATTTTATTACATCCTGATGTTACAATTTGTAGTCCTTTCGTGGCTTGAATTATCCTCTTCTCTTTGAACTCCAGATGGTACAGCCGTATTGTTAGATGTTGTTTCATCTGATATTTGACTTATATTGCTATTTTAGTAATTATCTGTCACGTCCGAAAACATGAAGTCAATATCTTTAAAAACACCTATATCAGTCAGTGATCCCCGTTTGAATCCTTTGATAATATTGCGTGGAACAGCACTATTTAAGTAATCTTCTGCAAAAATTCCACCAACATCAAAGAAAGATTTTTGCCATTCGATGCCATTTTTGCCATCGAGAGCTATCTCAAAATATTTTGAAAAGGGCCATAGGTAGCAACATCCGATGGCTGTTTATCCGATGGAAGTTTATGCGTCGAGTGTGGAAGTACAGATAAAATAACTATGTTGTTAGCAGATGCATATTCCAAAACCTCTAAGGATCGATGAGACGTATGCTTATCTAGAATAAGAAGACATTTGTGCTCTACAGTTGGTCTGACGCTCGAAACGAAAAAGTTAAGCCTTAAGAAACCCTTCTGACGTTTCTAACCATTATCAGTAACTAACATTAATGATCCTGGTGGAGGTCCCTCAAGATACCGAGGGTTTTTCCTTTTCCGCGGAAAGACTAGAGTTGGTGGAAAAAATTTGAACAACAGAATAGGGACGTAACTAGAGTTCCACGTTCAGAGGACGAGATCCTACCGACCTGTTTCTTGCCTCTGATGGATATAATTTTAGGAGGTCTCTTGGCAGAAGTTTGGATCTCCGTATAATCGACATTATAAATATTGTCCATAATAATGTGGTGCTTTTCATACACCGTTTTCAAGTTGTCAAAAAAAATTTTAACTTGAGGTTTATTGAATCCACAGGCCCTTGCTATGTTAGTTGACTCTGGTGTTCTTAAACTGAGCTTTAAAACTACATAATACAATTTCGAATAAAATCAAAAGATCTTCAAGACAGCCTGGAGACCACCATAAAGCAGCTTCTAGCCAAAAAGTGCACATCCTAAAAAGTCCTTCAATACTAAATTTTAAAACTGTATTAAAACCATTAAGATTTAATTTTATATTCTTAAAAAGTTCTTCAAGGCAACTTTAAATACATAAATTAAATCTTATTATCTGACGTTTTGCTCTTAAAATGTATTTACGCGGACTAAATTAACTTAAGAATAATTAATTAATCCTAAAAGAGTTTTATTTTGTTTACTAACACTCGACAAAGTTTGTCACTCGACTTTTAAGTTTGTATAATGGCCGGCAGAGGGGTAATATTTTAAACACCATACGTAT
>CAXKVY010015362.1:0-18011 GCA_964058915.1 Tetropium fuscum
TCTCAATAACAAAAAAAGATATGCGGTAGAAATAAACAAAAAATAAACAATACTAATAAAATAAACTGAAACAAACACGTCACATGAATAATTTTTTACCAGAATTCTTAGTTAATGTTTGTACTCATTATCTGCTGCTGATTGGTCAATTTAGTAAGATTAACTATGATTTCTGGTAAAACCAAAACGGCTTTTTAATTAATATGCTCTACGCTGAGCTGCAGAATTTTGATTTTTCAAAAATCCCAATTTTATACGAAAGGCGGCATTGTAAAATGTGTGTAGATAGATTATAAATAAAACAAAAATAAATGTTTAGGTATATTGCCGTTTACAGAAGAAAGTACAGGATGGCCCGGATGTAATTTGCGCATACAACACTAACCGCCATCTTGAAAAAATGGTGTCCAAAATCAGTTTTTGGCTTATAACTCGGTTTCTGTAGATTTTAGAAAAACAAGTATAGAATAAAAAATTGAAGGTGATAACATTCTCTACAAAATTGTTGCTATACATTTTTTTGTGAAAACAATACTTTCCCAGATACACAGGGCCGAACACTAGAATGATTTTTTTAAAATATCGTATAAACTGCATTTACATGTTACTTTTTACATATTATATATTTCAATAAAGTATCAACTCCTTTCCACACCACCCGGGAGGTAGAGTTGAGCGGCGCGTTTTCTTATTGTGGTATCCCCAGTAGGCCTAATCAACGCAAATTTAAATGCACATTTTCTGACGTTTGGTACTTTTTCCGTTTGGTTCCTGGTTCGTTCTGTTCAGTACTCGATTCAGTATATGTCAAATCTTTTGTCTCCTCCAATACCTCAGGCGAATTAAGGTCATCATCAGCATCGTTTGCATCCTCAAAATCGGAATCAGCTCCTAAATCGGGAATGTTTTCACATGCTGTCCCATTACAATTCATACACAACTCGGAGCATTTCAAACCTACTTTCCTGCATCCACACGCTCCTGCACAGCATTTTTTACATTTGCAGGATATCGACTTTCAAATTGCGTCTGGAGCAGCTTCTGACTTAGTCCTAACAGCGTCGAGCCCGTTTCCTGTTTTCTGCCAGCCGTATTGCTCAGGATCTTTCTCGTTGTCACACCACATCGCAACTTGATGGTAAGCTCGCAGGCAGTGCTGCCATACAGCATCTCTCGTGGGTGGATGCAAGATTAAATTTGTTTTTAGATACAGAGTTCGTGAAGTTCTTGTATCGGAGCGAATCGAGCGAGTCCATTTCGTACGAGTATTGACATCTGCTTCAGGATGTTGGAAGATCGCTATAGTCTCAGCCAATGATTTGTTCTTATCCAGGAGATTGAGGAACTTTAATTTCCCTTGGTTGAAAAGGGCAGAAGTTGTATCACAACGGCTAATAGCGTGTAAAAACAAAATGTTCTTCGCAACATCTTCCTTGTAATTCAGGCTCCGCGTCGAGTAAAGTGCTTCTGCAATTTTCCCTCTGGCTGGTTTTAGTAGAAAAATATTCTCCCGGTCTCTTGCCTTTGCAGTTAATATAACCAATAGATCTATATCGTCTTTAGATCTAAGATTTTAGGTCTTTAGATTAAGATCTATTTGTCTCTTACTGCACTAAACAACTTTAGGTACGGTACTTTATGCAAATATATAATATGTAAAAAGTAACATGTAAATGCCGTTTATACGATATTTAAAAAAAATCATTCTAAGCCCTGTAAGTCGGAAAGTATTGTTTTGACAAAAAAATGTATAGGAACAAATTTGTAGAGAATTTTATCACCATCAATTTTTTATCTGTATTCTTTTTCTAAAATCTACAGGAACCGAGTTATAAGCTAAACTGATTTTGGACGCCATTTTTTCAAGATGGCGGCGCGAGCGGCGGTCACGTGGGGTCGCAAAATTAAGCGCATATTAAGGACACCCTAAACTGCATTCCTGCCGATTTTCAAAACTCGCGACCTTTTGCAAGAAAACACTACCTTTTTATACCTAATGACTGGCCTAACATCTACACAAACTGTATTAAAACTGAGGGTTCTATTGAGAATTCTAGATGGAGGTGCAATGCAGTTTTGTCATTCTTTCATTCATAAATTATGCTCCGTCTTTTTCCATTTGAATGACGAAAGTTCAACTCCATTCAAGATTTAAAGTAAAATCTTGAATGGTCGTTTATCCGATTTTTGTAATAATTCAGATTAAAACGTTAATAAAAGCTGCTGCTAGCCGTCGTCGGCAAGCGTTTTTAATTTTAATTTTAAAATCCTGTGACCAGAAGTATTATAATTTAATAAAATAATAAAATATTTGGTATTAGTTAGCTAGTTAATTGAAAAGTATGAAATGTTCTTCGTTCATTTTTTGCTCGTAAAACAAATTTTAATATTTAAAAATCCATTAAAATTGGATGGTTTTATGCCATTGCTGGCATAGATAATATAAACTCGAACGCTCGTACCTACCTATCAATGACGTAGATAATACGTCATTGATAGGTAGGTACGAGCGTTCCAGTTTATATTTGAAACTTTTTGAAGCTTAAGTAGCTTGATTATTGAGCATTGATGGTCAATAATCAAGATTTTGTTGGGCCTGTACTAAGCCTGTCTGTACTTTCTGATAAACTGTCACATTTCGATTTTTCCGATCAGTCCATTGCACTACTTAAAAGCTGTTCAGACAATCGTCTGCAAGGAGTAGTTGACTGCAACAAAACATCAGAATAGTTTAGGTGTTCCTCAAGGATCCATATTGGGGCCCTTGCTGTTTTCCATTTACATATCTGATTTTCATAAATTTGTTAACAACTGAAATATACACAATTATGCTGATGATACACAAGCTTATTTTTACTTTACCTTGGACGATAGCGAATTGAAATGTATACATATATATGTATATATTATGTACTATATATGTATATATTATGTACTTGTTGATTTCCTGGTCTTCTCCTACGCGTTGAAAAATGCTCACAGATACTTCGATACTTCGCCCTTTCATGATAAAATTGTCTTGCTTGTAAGAACAATTATGTATGAATAAAGACGTATTATTATTATTAGTATTATTATTAAATAAAACTTTTGATAAAAGTTTTAATTTTTTTATTTTATCACTGATCGCTGAAAATCCCTCTTATCCTAGCCAGTTGCCACAAGTAACTAAAATTGCTCCAAGGCAGTATAGTTGCATCTGGTAATTTCTTAAGATACTTGCGAAAGATGCGAGATCTGTAAATTTTTCCGTATTTTTTGTTTTTGCACTAATGCGACAAAGTATCACTTTGAAGACATGAGTGAGAGAAATATATTAAATCCAGGTTATGACTTCCCTTATATCCGGTCATTGAACCTAACAAATATATAAAATCACTATACATACAAGAAACAACTAAAATATTCGTAGCCACAGATAAAGTGCCTGTTATTAACTATAATTAATTCCAATCTGGAATACTGTATTATATCCAATTGTAATTACTCCCACTCGGTTTGAATTTTCCTATAAAAAATAACAATGAAGATTATGAATACGTCTATATTACGCGACTTCCCATTACGCTCCTTCTAAAGGGAGTGCCATTGAATTTAAAAGTGTCATGTTTTATACCCATTAAATTTGCTACACATAAATATCGACGTTGGTATTTATTCTCTTCCTCTGTGAATATTAATCGATACGAGTTCAACTACATAAACAAGTTTAAAGTTGATCGGTATTGTTATAAACGGCTTAAAATAATAATATGTGTGTACCTATACGTTGTGATAAATAATCAATTTACTGGTAATTTCTGTTAGTCTATAGGAAGGTGTGTTCGTATCCACTGTTCTTTGGCATTTGAGTTAAGTGTGCCAGGAAATTGCAGTAGTTGGTTTTGCTTGACCGCATTAGTTGTACGACTGAGTAAGTAAGAGTTTTCTATTTTATAGAATTATGTTTCCCCGTCTTCGGATAAGTTCAGGTTTTTATAACTGGAAATATGCGAGGGTACATTGGCAAGTTCAGTTGTCGGATATTGTGGTACTTAAAATGTGTCCTACATTTCGCCATCGTCTCTATTCCAATAATATTCTACACAGAATAAACCAAACTTCAATTCGAACCAGTGGCGGCTCGAGCCGGTTACACATGGCAGGCGACAGCCAAGGGGTAAAAAATAGGGAATATGAAAATTTTAAAATTTTCAAGGTCAAGTTTAAAATGAAAAGTTATAAGTTAAATTCGTCCTGCTGAATATTGATCTTAAAAAATTGCTTTTTACACAATGATTATATTTATCCTTGCAAAATAAAATAAGTAGGTAGTAGTGAAAAAAAAGCCACAGAAATTCACAGATTTTTATTATTTATTAATTCTCTATTGCGCGGACAAAAGGGCATATGTCAAAAATATGAATGCTCAGAATGAATTTTCGAAGTTTCTCCCGATTTGGGAAATCAGGAAAATGTTTTAAAAAGTAAATTAATTTGAATTTGGTGACAAAAGAAAAACAGTAATTCCACAATTTTTCGCCCACTTTCACCTAATTTCAGACACTCTGGAATACTGGAAATCTCGTTCTGCTGATTTTTTTTTTGCGGTACACTTTATACTTTATACATTTCTTAGCATTTATGCTGACAAACTATTACACGCAGCCATCGCCTGGGATGATATTTACGTATCGCTTTAGTACGTATCTACGGAAGCACTATTGCAAAGAAAACAAAAGCTTACCTTCCTTCCATCTCGACTTGGCACTGACCAATCGGCATTCACTATTATTTATAAATTTAATTATTCCACAATATATTCTGAATAAAAACACTTCATCAATTTCATTTGTCGATTTGTCGATCGATTTCATTATGTCTATTTCGAACCCCTTACATTCGCTTTGGTTTGAGATTGAAATCCTGAAAGCCTATTTCTACGAAAACATTTTGGTTATATTTTGTTTTTATAAATAATAACGATCCTTTTTCTTTAACAAACAACTTAACATTCCTTTACACAAAATTAAAAGACAAAAATTCACGTAAAAAATCTACACACTGTATATACGAAATTCTATGTAAACAATGTGATGAAGTCTTCATTGGTCAAACAATGCAACTTCTTGGAGAACGTTTAAAAGGCCACAAATATTCAGCTAATATTATAGCTCTAAAAAATATTCGAATGAAACAGGTCATCGATTTAACTACTAAAATACTAAAGTTATTAATAAAGAACGAACTTATAAAACACGGCTAATTATGGAATCAATTTGTATCCAAAAAATGCATGTAATAACAAATAATGCATGCATGTAATAACAAGAAAGATACAGAACATCTTTCTATAATCTACAATTTGTTAATATAAAAGTATTAAATAAATTAACAAAAAACATTCTCTGTATAATATATAAACTTATATACGTACATACATGCCTACTTACTATAAATATACATCTACATAATATTAACATAACCAAAATTAGAATAATAATGAAATATAAAATAGCCTAAGTTCGTAGGGTTTCTTAACTGTTCTTCCCTATGATACTAATCGAACAGTCTAGTAACCTTAAAAATTAATTAAAACTGTAATTTTTGCCTATGTCAAATATGTAATCAATAAAATATTAAGGCCAAAAAAAGGCCCAAAAAAGGGACCGAAACGTCAAGTAATATAATCAGTCGTTTTAATGCTACCATCCCAAACAAACCCTCCAAAAATAAATAAATAAATATATATATATATATATATATATATATATATATATATATATATATATATATATATATATATATATATATATATATATATATATATATATATATATATTCCCCTCTGGGTTCGGGGCCACAATTGTAGAATAGACCCAGGGTACCTCCTATCTGTCGTAAGAGGCGACTAAGGTGACTGAATGGGACCGCCTAGCCGCTTAGACTTGACCGGTAAGATCTTCAAAGTTATGCTGGGCGGGCGTTGGTGGCACTTGGATGGGTGACCTAGGCAGGCTTGGGCCCGGACTGTGGCGTCTGCCCGAGACCTGGGAACACTCAACACATCTGCCGCGGACGCGTGGTCCCAGATAAATGGTAATGAGGACCAGAGTAATTAATCTCGGTAACTTAGAACCATACTATCATACATACAAATTGTAGAGACTTTGCCACCAGGCCACCCGTAATAAATAGGATGGTTTGAAGAAAAGTAGTCAAGTAAAAAGGTGGAATGCACAAAGGGCCTAATGAGGCCTAAGTGCTGTGGTGGAATGGGAGTGTAACACTACCTTCCACTACACCCCGACCCATATACATACATACATATATATATATATATATATATATATATATATATATATATATATATATATATATATATATGTATGTATATATATATATATATATATATATATATATATATATATATATATATATATATATATATATATATATATATATATATATATATATATATATATATATATATATATATATATATATATATATATATATACACACTGCGCAACTTATTTAACGCACAACCAAAACGTTAACTCACAACGCATTTGTTAACGCACAACAAATTTGACGTTATGTATTTTCGACAATTTTTGTTCGTTTTGGTCGATTTTTTTTTCAAATTGTAGGTTTTTCTCTTAGGAATATCACTGTCTTAGTTGTTTTGGTAAAACGAATGATTTTGATATTATACCAGGTGCTATAAAAATGTTATGTTTTTTTCCGAAATTTCAAAACGTCCTGTGGGCTATACAAGGTATTGCAAGTTATTGCAATTATAGCCAATTTAAAGCCTCATGTTTTTTCTACATTTTCTTTTTTTATTCATTTGTTTATCTCTGTTACTTCATAAAATATCCAATTTTTGAGTTGACGTGATTTTTATTAAATTTATTAACTTTCTTTTTTATCAAGTGTTCATTATTTATTACTCATTATACTGGTTCAATGCCTCATTTTGAGTTCTGTTTTCCTTGATATCTTATAATTTATTGAGAGATGCAAGGTGTTTTAGAAGAGAAAAAGGTCTTAAAAGGACAAAAACTCAAAAAACATACCTAGAAAAATGGATTGCTTTAATCAATAAAACAACGAATAACAGGAAACAAAACAAAAGTAAATAAAGAATTAGTATCTGGTGTTTCCACTCCTTCCGCGAATGACCTCCCGACATCTTTGGTTTATACTTAAAACCAAAGTTCTGATTAGGTTCTGATCTAGGCCATTCCATAATTCGACTAGGCGTCCTTCCAATTCTTGTAAATTTTGGGGTTGTCGTCCCTCACTTTGTAACCGCCGACCGATAAAATCCCAAACATGTTCAATGGGGTTAAGGTCGGGGCTACGGGCTGGCCAGTCTATGTGATCAATTCCTACTTCTTCAAGATAATTTCTCACGATAAGACTCGTGTGGGGATGCGCATTGTCTTGCATAAGTAAAAAATTGGGTCCTATATAGGGGGCATAAGGCAAAACATGTGCTTCAAGAATGTCTGTGATGTATCTGTCAGAATTGAGATTTCCATTCACAGTTACCAAGTCCGTTCGCCCAGTCAAAGATATTCCGCCCCACACCATGACGGATCCACCTCCATATAAAGTTGTGTGCAAAAAATTGCATTGACTGTATCGCTCATCGGGTCTTCGGTAGACGCGATTACGTCTGTCACAATTATACAAACAGAACCTTGAATCATCAGTCCAAAGAATACGTTCCCAATCTGCTTCCATCCAATTAACATGCTCATTGGCAAAATTCAGTCTGGCTCTTCGATGATCTACTGTTAATGCGGGTCCTCGAGCAGCAATCCTGGGTCTTAAATTTGCCTCCCTCAGTCGTCGGCGTACAGTTTGAACGCATATGAGTGGACTACCTGCGTCTTGAAGTTGTGCTCTTAAATGTGTTGTAGTTATAAATCGTTGTCTTACAGCATTTACTCTTAAAAAGCGATCCTGGATAGCAGAGATAACACGAGATCTACCTTGACCGGCCCGTCTGGAATGTTCTCCTGTTTCCGCGTACCTTTGAATTGCTCTCGCTATAGTTGTGTGAGACACTCCCAACCTTCCAGCTATGCGGTTGTAACTCCACCCTTCACCATGTAATGTAGCTGCCTCAACACATTCATCACGAGTTAAATTTCTGGTTTGGCGTTCCATTATTCACTAATTATTGCTGGACTGTCAACAAAAAACTAAAGACACAGTTGTCATTTTATGACGTGTAATCTTCGATTTCCATAGCTTGCTAGCTGTTTGAGTTGTCCGATAAATGCATTTCATGTGAATAAAAGCATATGGTGTTTCAAAACGGTGTATTTCATGAAGTAACAGAGATAAACAAATGAATAAAAAAAGAAAATGTAGAAAAAATATGAGGCTTTAAATTGGCTATAATTGCAATAACTTGCAATACCTTGTATAGCCCACAGGACGTTTTGAAATTTCGGAAAAAAACATAACATTTTTATAGCACCTGGTATAATATCAAAATCATTCGTTTTACCAAAACAACTAAGACAGTGATATTCCTAAGAGAAAAACCTACAATTTGAAAAAAAATCGACCAAAACGAACAAAAATTGTCGAAAATACATAACGTCAAATTTGAGTTAACTTTTTGGTTGTGCGTTAAATAAGTTGCGCAGTGTATATATATATATATATATATATATATATATATATATATATATATATATATATATATATATATATATATATATATATATATATATATATATATATAGATATATATATATATATATATATATATATATATATATATATATATATATATATATATATATATATATATATATATATATATATATATATATATATATATATATATATATATATATATATATATATATATATATATATATATATATATATATATATATATATATATATATATATATATATATATATATATATATATATATATATATATATATATATATATAAACTTAACTTGGATCGGATTGATTATGGCTTATAGCAAAGAGCTGTTCAACAGAAAGATAAATCATGCATAACTATTTTGCTTTTGCATCACTACCGTTTGTGGCTGTTGCAGTGGCTGATAATATAACCAATCTGCTATATTTTTAGTGTAAATATTTAAAATATCGATCCTCAGTATTAGTTTCAGAGGTCTGAATATAAATTGGGCATTAGCATGAATCATAAAATTTACGGTGCTGTTTTACTACTGGAACTTTGGAATAGTAAAATTCAAGTAAACTGAATAATTTAGAGAAGAGGCGCATGTTCATACACAAGGTATCTTCACAGTAATTATTATTCTCGCGAATTGTGCAATACCTGTAATTGTGCAATAAAAAAGCAATATTTTACAATAGAATTAGGTGAATTTAACATAATATGTATAAACGTGATGTAGAAAAACGTGATATTTCCTTGATTTATAACAACATAATTACTGTTAGCCGCAATTTTATCATTAAATCTAGTGGTTATATTTCTAAAAACGACCATTCTTTGCAGAAAAATACACGTGCGATAACTATGAATATTGTAGAGTAAACTGTCTGCGTAACAGCCTTGTTATGTAACTCATCATCTATAACGAAATCCCTGCTAAAAATTTTTTCTTATTCCTTGTTACGGAATTGTTACGTAGAAAAACAGTGGAAGATTGATTTTAGATTCGATGGCAGCTCGAATCTAATTGTCGAATTATTGTATTCACATCATACATGAACTGAGTTACCTCAACAGCATAAACTCATAACATAAAAATAAGAATTGCACTTTGTTAAGGCACTTTGACAGCTAATTGACAGCTGTCAAGTGTCAATTTGGATAATTTGACATCGAATTCAGCTTTGATGGGTGTGATTTTATTTCAGTAAAATTTGAACAAAAAAAACTTAGATGAACAAGATTTTTTTAAATTAATATCTTCTTCTTATTGTCTTATTTCGGTTTATGTTTACATTATAGCTAAACATTTTAACTAAACATACATATTAGCATGTTTAGTAATCGTTAATTTGCAAAACTAGTCATGAGTCATACCCAAACTTCCCCTGAGATTTTAAGTAAGTTTACGGATTCCGAGAGTATCCTACAATGTCGGGGAAGCAAGGAGGTAAAGTAGCCTCGTGCCCCGAGGTGTTCGTCTTACTTTTAGTTTAATCCAACACCGCTCCGGAGTTTACTACCCCCTAAAGTCGGCAGTATAAATATTTATTAATTCGTACTTTAACAAGCAGTTCTCGCCTCTTTAGGTCCAAATGAAAGACCCATTCAGCGGAGTGTTTGTATTACGAGGAGAGTTCGTCGAAAAGGTATGTGTTACGAATAGATTGTACACACATTAATTTGTTGCCCAACAGAGCCAATTACAGGACATGTATATATACAGGGTGTCTCTTAAAATTGACAATTACCCCCTGCCGATTTAACTTATTGAAATAAGTAGCTAACGCGAGTTTTTAAAATCTGAAAATATACAGGGTGTAAAATAAAACAAGATCGAGGTCCCCGTATATTTTCAGGTCAAAAAATGTCCTTAATTTTCTGTATCCAAAATGTATAATATTTGTTATACAGGGTGGGGCAATAGTGCGTCGGACTTCGCTATATCGAGTTCTATGATAGCTAGATTTTCTTTTAAAAATGCAAGTAAACTAAATAAAAAGTCTATAAATGGAAATTATTTTTGAACATACAGGGCGAGCCAAGAAAAAATTACAGGACCAAGTGGATATGGATAGTGCATATGGATATTAAAAAAAACACTACTGTCACAATTATGGGTTTTAGGAAAAACTTATGGAAATACCAGTTACGAGACATCTAATTAATGTTTCTGAATCATTTTCATTTCCTAAAAAGGTACAGGGTGGCCAAACATTATTTTTCAATTTAGAACTGTACTTCCCTATGGGTAATTGCACCCATTTTCGTTTTTTAAATAAATAAAATTTATTTTTCAATTAAGAACTTTTTAAATTGAATTTTCGCAAATTTTTCAAATGGAACACCCTGTATATTTTTCAACGATGTGATGTAATGATTCATTTTCGTTTTATAAATAAATAAGTGTAAAATTTAAGAAGTATAAAGTCAGTTTGGTATAAATTGTCATGTAATTTGTATTGAGTTTAAAATACCTAGTTGGAATTTTACAATATGAATTTTAATAAAGCGGAACTTGTAGACTTTTGTTTCTGGCGAGTGAGACAGAAATTGTTTACTTGCCACTAGAATTTATCACCAACTTTATACTAGAAGAAGGATTCCTGATGTTAGTAACTTCCAAAACCTTTTTTCGGCATATTTATGGAAGCCGAAAATGTCGAAAATATAAAAAAAAGTGAACGAATAAAAAGTGTTGTGAACGAAGAAAATGTGGTGCTGGCAATGGTTGAGAAGCACCATGTTAGTCAAAGAGAACTGAGCTCATTAGTAGGAATAAGTAGTCGATCTATATGATATTCAATTGCACCAGGAATTATCTGATGGCGATTTTCCAAAGCACATACAATTTTGTAATTGGGCCAGAGGTAAAATACAAAATGATGTCAACTTCTTCAATAATGTTTTATTTACTGATGAGGCAACTTTTCATAAAAATGGATTTTATAATAGGTATAATTTCCATTACTATTCTTCGGCAAATCCTCACTTTTTTATGCAAGGCGATAACCAACACAGATGGTATATAAGCGTTTGGGGAGGAATTATTGGAGAATATGTAATAGGACCACATTTCTTTGATGGTACATTGACTGGCGCTATTTATCTTGATTTTTTCGGAAACTATCTGCCACAATTATTGGTTAATCTTCCTGAAGTAAATCCAAATATGATGTGGTTTCAGCAAGATGGTGCTCCATCACATCATTTAAATGCAGTTAGAGAGCACTTAAATAATACCTACCCTCATCAATGGATTGGAAGGAATGGACCGATTAAATAGCCTGCTAGATTCCCAGATCTTACAAAAATGGATTTCTTTTTATGGGGATACGTGAGGGAAATTGTTTATAGAGACACACCAACAACAGTACAAAACATGTAGGAAAAAACAATAACTGAGCCGAACTTTTGAGCCGTTTTACCTGTCGGCGATAACTACCAACACTCTTAGAAGATGATGTGTCAGATGACACTCTTAGAAGATGATGTAGATGAGGACGAGGACGTGGACTCTCGATGAGTTTTCTTTGTTTGGCCCATTATTGTGATACACAAAACAAAAACACACTGCACACAGGTAGATCCCACTTCTGCATTGTTAGATTAACGAGCAGTAATTAACGTCAACAGAATTAACAAAGAAATACTTTTATTATCCCACTGGTCGTGCATTAGTTTAAAATTATCACCTATGAAAGGACCATATGGGATCACATGGGGTCATTGACTGCCACCAACTACGTGCGCCCATGAAAAGAAATCCCTCCTCATATCATGATTGACCCACCACCAAAATTTTCCGTTTCACGAAAGTTGCATTGAAAATGACGCTCACCTGCCCTTCTGTATACTGGCATACGTCGATCAGAGGAGTATAGGCAAAATCTCGATACATCTGTGAAGAGTACATTGGGCCATTCTTCAAGACCCCAATCAGCGTGCTCCCTAGCAAATGTCGATCGAGCAAATTGTAATCGAGCAACCCGGTGTGCCCTAGTCAGACGTGGGCGATTTATAACAGTTTGTAAAGAAACATTTACATTTCCAGCTGCTACAAATTCCATGCGAAGTGCTCGAGCAGTACAATGCCGAGACCTTAAGGCCGTAACTCGTAAAAAGCCGTAACTCGTAAGGTCCTCCACAGCTGTAGTAACTCTTCTACGCCCATTCCTCCTAGAGTACTGTCCAGTTTCCCTGTATCGCCTTATAACTCTTGAAATGGTACTTTGTTGAGTACCAAGTACATTGACCACGTACCTTTAACTTCGCCCATTTCGACCAAGGAAATTGCTCTTATAGCCTCTTCATCAGTTAAATGACGTGTTAAACGCGTTGACCATTTGGTGAAGTAATTTACACAAAAAATCAATAAAAGCATGGAAATCGATCTCAATAATAATTGCACAGAAACAAACTGACAGTTTGCAAAGCTGATGATACTATCTTATTTTTTGTGCAATGGATGCTATTCACTTTTTTCAATATTAAGTTTATGTTTAATCAACAGAAACATGCTGTGCTAAAAAAGTACGTATCTCCTTTAATAACAGAGATAATAAAGTGAACCAAAAAAGAGAATGTTACTGAAAGATGAGGCTTTAGTCAGTTATGAATTGTAATTTGCAGTTATTGCATTTTAACTCCACAGGGCGTTATTTGCTAAAAAAAAAATTTTCTTTAAAGAAAATATGCAACATTTTCGGTGATGCGATAATTTTTGTGGGGTGTGTAATAAAGGCGACTAAAAAGCCTTCGGAATATGTGAACTAACATTCGCATATTTGAAATAGTTTTATAATAAATAGTAAGTTAATTCTAGACAACTCACATATTATGCTAAACATCGTGCAATACACATTGAAAGTGATCCTTCGTTGCTTGTAAGTTTTCATACAATTGTTACTCTCGCATTCTGTGTAAGTGTATAAGTAATCGACTCCATTAATTACGTCGAGGGGAAAGGCGTCTGACGCCTAAGCCGAATGTCTTGGTTCCCGATACATCCTAAACCTCATCTCCGCGTACGTAAACATCACAATTACAGTTCATTACCGGAATTAGTTATCTCCCAGGCACAGAGGTCTCTTTCCATATAGGTATTTGATTAGGGAACATTTCTGGGTATAGTAATTAATTTTATCTAGGACAATAATTATTTCTGGCTGGGGCTGCTCTCCCATTTGTTTAAGTTGCAATTATAACGGTGATTCATTTATTGTACACTCTGGGTTTGCTTTCCGAAATGGCGCGTCGCAACAGGTCCCGTAGATTTATTAATAATATTATAAGCCAGTGAATCCGAGGAACATGGTTGGCCTACAAATAGTATTTGTTGAAAATAAGTTGGCCGAATTAATATCGATAAAATCTGTTTGAACAAGAGGTACAAGAGAACAGCCGAGCTCGTTTTGAAGGAGTACAACTAGTCAGTCAGCTACTTGTGTGGAAGCATTTGTGATAGCGTCTTTTAGAAGACCACGCGTGATAGCATATTTTAATAAAAAAATGTAATAGAAAAACTGCTTATCAGCAATAATAAGCTGTCGTCATAAACTATCTCAGACAGTTCATACTTCCCGAAATATTATTTAAAAGTACTAGATATATATATCCCAACGTCAAAACTGGTGTTATTTCCACTACCCTCTACAACCTTGCTTGGAATGGTAGATGGCTTTAAAATTTTCTACTTCTCTTCTAAATACCACAGCGGAATATTTTCCGATGCATTTTTGGAGTGAAAACTTTTGACGTGAAATTTTCTTTAGGCCCGCTCAGCAATTTTATTTTTGCGGGTGTTGAATGAGACGCGTGAAGGCGTCACGCTCGGCTATGTAACGCTCCTTCAGACTTTCTATAAAGTCTTGAAGAATGGGGAGAAATGCAGTAGGGGAGACCGGGGTTGGTTGTTACAGGGGCTGGTTGTTACATTTAAGTCAAGTTCCGCGCGAAGTGTAAGACAGCGCCACCATCAGTCTGGCGTGTGCATTAATGCTCAGTCCATGTGTCACTGTAATGGCGGCATAATCGGTGTCACGGTTGTACCGGTAATTTCAATTTGTGTGTTTTACGCCCGTGTTAGTAATTATTTTTTAACTAACTATTTGTGTTTCTGTTACTACTATTACTGTGACTCCTCAGCTGTTTTGTCGGATGAAACACCCATATGTAAGTATTAATTCTGTATATTGTTCATTTGCATTCAATACACGGTTAGGTTAGTGTAAGACGGTTTGTTTTAAATGTGTGATTGGGGTAGGTTGTTACACTGTAACAACTAACCCCGATATACGGTCTTTATGGAAATAAGGTAGATTATGTTATCTCGAATGCATTTACAGAGAGCTTTTTGTTAAATAGGCAACAAAATGAGAACCTACAAAAGAAAAACTGAAAGAGGAAATTCATCAGCAGAAATTTTCCATACGGCTGCAAAAGAAGTCCTGGAAAATGGAAGATCTCTTAGGACGGTTGCGGACGAATACTCTATAAATTTCATGACGTTGCAGAGATATGAAAAGAGTTGCAAAAAAATGAAAAACAAAGGTAAGATACTTTTACATGGGTCATATTTTTGTTTGCTGAATACAAAGTTGTCTAACATTTTAATATAGTTTAGTATAAATTCAAGAAATTATAAATTATATCGATATATTTAAATATTTTCCTAAAATATTTGATTGTTAGGTACCTTTCTTTTTCAGGGCCAAATGAACCAAATCCTACGGTTGGTTACAAGAGAAATCGACAAATTTTGCCTGATGCGCTGGAAGCTGAACTCGCTAACTACCTACTCGAATGCTCCAAAATGTATTTTGGTTTATCGACTAAAGTGGTCAGAAGATTGGCCTTTGAATTTGCTATTAAAAACAAGATATCCGTTCGACAAGCCTGGCAAGACAACGCAATGGCTTCAGCTGACTGGTTACAAGCATTTCTTAAGCGGAATCCAACATTGTCTTTACGTACACCTGAAGCCACTAGTCTTAGCCGAGCAACAAGCTTTAATAGAGAAAATGTGAACAAATTCTTTAATCTGCTCGAAAAAGTCATGGATCGATATAAATTTGAATGCCATGACATTTACAATGTCGATGAAACTGGAATCACCACTGTTCAAAGGCCTGACAGAATCATAGCCAAGAAGGGTGTGAAACAAGTCGGATCTGTGACCTCTGCCGAAAGAGGTGCTTTGGTTACATTGGCTGTAGCCGTAAGTGCTAGCGGAAATATGGTTCCTCCAATATTTTTTTTCCCGCGCAAAAATTATAGGAGCCATTTTGTTGCAAGTGGCCCACCTGGATACATTGGAACTGCAAATAAGTCAGGTTGGATGGGTCAGGAAGATTTTGTTACATTTCTTGCGCATTTTATAAAGCATACGAGGTGTACAAGAGAACGGCCAGTTTTACTGCTTCTGGATAATCACGACTCACATCTTTCCATTAAGGGCATAGAATTATGCAGAGATAATGGTGTTGTAGTCTTATCTCTGCCACCACATTGTTCCCACAAACTCCAGCCCCTAGACCGATCTATCTATGGCCCGCTGAAGAAATACGTGAACAGTTTGTGCGATTCTTGGTTGAGAAACAATCCTGGAAAGACTATGTCAATTTATGACATCCCAGGCATTGTGCGCGATGCTTTACCATTAGCTGCAACCCCAAAAAACATTCAGTCCGGATTTCGAGTTTCCGGAATTTGTCCAATTAATAGGCACATTTTTAATGATGATGAGTTTCTTTCATGTGCTGTGACTGATCGGCCTATCCCTCTTAATGACCAAGATGAAGTTGAATCATTCACTCAAGAATCTAACGATCCAGAAAACGAAAAAGAGATCTTACAAATACCTCACACTTCACTTGAGTCACCACCTCACAACTCACTTGAGTCACAGAATGCCGAGGTACCCACTACTTCTAAATCGTCTGGTGTTTCAAATGAGACACTGTATTACAGCCCATCAGATATACGACCATTCCCAAAAGCTGAACCACGCAAAGCTAATGTTAAAGGTCGTAAACGTCGTAAAGCTGCTATCCTAACAGACACACCCAAACAAAAGATGAATTAGAAGAGGAACCAAAAAAACGAGATGCCAAGAAACTTAAACAGAAAATAAAACTAAAAGGAGTGAAGAAAAACATTACCGAATATAAAAAAGGGAAACAACTTACGAAACTGACAAAACGTGTGAAAAAAAACATAGAAAGTGAATCAAGTGATCACGATGATGCAATTTGTTTAGTTTGTGCTGAGAATTTTTCGGAATCCAAATCGGGTGAAGAGTGAGTAAAATGCACAAAATGTTATTCATGGGCTCATGATAAGTGTGTATATGCAGGTTTATTCTTTGTATGCCGAAACTGTGACTCAGATGATGATGTTTAAGCTTGTAACAACGAACCCCAGACATGTAACAACCGACCCCCGTACGGGGTAACTTGTTACAAGTAACATAACCTCTTAAAAATATTTACTGTGTATTTTGTGTTTGATATAAAAGAATATTACTTTATTTATTATGTAGGGATAAGTACGAACTATATGCTAACAGTATAGGCTTTTGTAATATGTTCAATAAATAGATATTAAAAACATATATGTAAAAATTGCAACAAACAACCCCGGTCTCCCCTAGATAGAAAAATTTCACAAATTTCAACAAATTTCAACCAAACTGGTTACTTTTTTCTTATTTGCATGCTATTTTACATGCATTTTATATGTCACATTGAATGATTAAAACAAATCATAATTTTTTTTTTCAAACCGCCATCTTAAGAAAATCCCTCTAAATAATCGTTAGATTATCGATCAGCACCGTCAGGACATCAAGCTGAACTGTCTGTATGAAAATCTGACGTGCTCGAGTATTTCAAAATAGCGATTTTTGTTTAGATTTTTAAAAATCCGCCACGAGCTTGCGTCGCATCAATTACTGTCGCAATTACCATCCCAACTTGTCATAGTATTACTTCATCCACTTTCACTTTCGTAAATCAATGCGATATCGAATGCATTTTATTTGCATACAAACGACCAACAATCACTCTTCTATGCGTCCTTGTATCGCGAAGGAACAGGTATACATGTATTCGATTAGCAAAATATTAACGCGGAAGCGACATTTTTATTCGGACGTTCACCGAATCAAACGCGGAAGCGATAAAGCCGTAATGTAAACTACAACCATGGCCAAGAACCTTCAATGATTTTTTTCCCGACCAGAAATCAACGCAGTTCATTATCATCAGCATATTCCAGGACTCGTACGTGCCTTTTCTAGAGTCCTACGTATCCTTGTTCTCTTATGACATCCTTTAAGG
>CAXKVY010015363.1:0-19354 GCA_964058915.1 Tetropium fuscum
GTTCAGTAATGCCCGAGTGGACCGATTGTACGTTAAGTTGGGCTTAGTTAAGTCGAGTTAAAATATTAAGTCAGGATTATTTTTAATTCAAATGCACCGTTAAAAATTCATAAAGACTTAACTAAGTCCAGTTAAAATGTGGCAACGTTGCCTTTTAAGTCGAACGCCTAGTGACTCTTGATGCTTTTGGGTTATTTTGTTGAAAAATTTTGTGAAAATTGACACCAAAATAATTTCAATTTGAATATTCGAAGGCAGATATTTAATTTTGCATCAATATATCTTCTCTCTATATGGTCGAAGATTGTAATACCATTATACATTATAAAGATACAACTTTAATATCTACATTTATCCAGCAAATCATGGCAGATGAAAGTAAGAAGCAAACTTATTGTTCAAACTTTACTTCTGAGGAAAAATAACCCTTTTATTTTTAATTGCAGAACAAAAACACGAAATTGAAAATATAAAGATTGATGGGATTACATCTGAGGAGAAAAATAGGGCGTGGGTAGAAATCGTAACATATACGAAGTCTCCAAATATGGTCAAAAGGTCAAAAGCAAATTCACTAAAAAACGGTTTAAAAAGCAACCAAATTTTGAGGCAAAAAATTGAATGAAAGGAATAAATCTAAATACATGACCAGTGGTGACTCTGCTCCTGTAAAGAGATTTTTCTGGAATTGACGATTTTCTAATTAATTTCATAATTAATACCAAAATGTATGTACCTATATATGGTTTATCAAATCCAAATGATGTTATGTTGGGCCAAAGACCCAGAGGAGATGCATTGTCATGTATACATATTTATATATATATATATATATATATATATATATATATATATATATATATATATATATATATATATATATATATATATATATATATATATATATATATATATATATGTATGTATAAATATATATATATATATATATATATATATATATATATATATATATATATATATATATATATATATATATATATATATATATATGTATAATATATATATATATATATATATATATATATATATATATATATATATATATATATATATATATATATATATATATATATATGTATAAATATATATATATATATATATATATATATATATATATATATATATATATATATATATATATATATATATATATATATTTTGTGAAAAGTAATCTTGGGTTTGTAGCATTTCAAATAGAACAAATATAAATAGTAGACTAGGTTTGTGTATTCTAAGAATGAGTTCCGTCAAAAACTAATGTCATAAAACGTCACTGCAAGTGTTGGTGTATTGGTAATTTAAATTCAAGTATGAATGATCAATGAAATAAATCGTATACTGCTCTGAAGATCCTCAAGAAAGGTGAAAGAACTTGTACAACTTCTAAGTGGTTCGTTTTCATATGCATAGTGATTCATTTCCGTATGTGTGTCCAGATATAGTACTGGTAAGTGTGTTTTCTTTCTTATTCGTCTAGTTGCTTATTTCTATGTAATGAAATGCTACAAACCCAAGATTACTTTTCACAAAATAAATATGAATAGCAAAGAATTTCAAAGCTAATATATATATATATATATATATATATATATATATATATATATATATATATATATATATATATATATATATATGTAAAATGTGTGATTAATTATTAAATTCCCTCATTTCAAATCTTGCTTTAATTCTGCTATTATTGTTAATTGATAATACCCACCATTATCAAGAATCCTGAGCGCTACCGGGCCATCTTGACACAATATCTAATTTTTAAATCACTGTCCCCTATGGCTTGGACATTTATTGAAAAAAATGTGCTATAGGAAAAGCCTAAAAGCGCATAAAATACGTAATAATGCCTGAAAGTTTTGTAAAATAATGAAATATAACCTATTTGTGACTAGACTTAACGTTAAACTCTATCTTAAGCCCTCGAAATTGGCGACTTTAATTAAAGTCGGTCTTAACACATTAATCCGGGCTTTGATACACGGTGCAACATAAATGTGTCAAAATAAGTCTGTCTTAAATTTAATCCAGGATTAAGACCACGGTGCACTCGGCCATAAGACAATTTTCGCCCAGAGTATCTAAGCCACGTTTTAACTCTTCTAAGAGTGTTAAAAGAGCATTTAATTGAGCAGGTTGTTTATGGCATAATTAAAAAATATTATAAATAAGTTTTAACGTGCTGGATTGCAATCATATTAGCATAAATAGAAATAAAAGAACCCGGCCAAGTGCGAGTCGGACTCGAGCACGAAGGGTGCCGTACCATTATCTATAAAATCACACAAGCTTTTAATTAATTTCGTCCGACCGGCGACTCCGGCATTTATTAGCATATTACATTACATTACCATATCGATGGCCTAATTGCAATACCCCGTATCTGAAAATACAGGGAATTTTACAGGGGAGACAAAACACTATTTTATGCCAAAAATAAAATACTATCATAATTTTTTTACTGACGAAAAGTAGTTAATGATCATTAATAAATAAACATAATAGAAAAATTTTAATTTCGGATTAATTTGCATTTATTTTGTATATACGGGGTATTGTCAATAATTAATTAATACAAATTTGAGATACAGGTTTTTATTATGTCTAGATGCACAATTTTATTAGGTAAGCGGATATTTGAGCAAGCTGCATTAATAAAAAGCATAAAATGATGAGAGGATTTATTACAGTTTTAATAAAAAAATAAAATAAAAACTCAAATAAACAAATTAATATATTTCCTTAAATTAAAAAATGTTTTCTATTAATATATCCACTTAGATACTAAATCTATAAATCTTTTAGATACTAAATCTATAAAAATCTATAAATCTTCAGAATTTAATTACTTTTCGAGTAGAACTTTCCACAACAAATTTCATATTTAATAATGTTAAATAAGGCCATATTTTAATAAATGAAAGAAAATGAAATATGCGGCATGTGCGAGAAGCCCATATGCCACACTTTTCGAACACCCTCGGTAAACAAATATTCGCCACGCGCAAGCAAAATTGACCAAAGTAAAAGTGGTGACGACGCCGAGTGGGGTAACTTATATTATATTAGATTTTGAACCTGTTTAAAACAAAGACTTTAATAATTTATAACAAACTTATTATTGGGAATCAAAGCGTCATATTTTGAGAGAGTAAGATGGCCGACCGAGTCGATCCATCTATTGCTCGCGAGCTCGATAAACTAAAGAAAGCCAAGTTTATCGATATAATAATTAATAATAAACTGCCAGATGGCATAAACAGTGATATTCTGACCAATTTAAAAAACATCGTACAATAATTTCTAATGACTATGAAAGTATTAATATCAATGCTAGTGATTCGACCAGTGAGGTTAAATGTGATAAGTTGCAATGTGTAAAAACGCATTACAGTCTAAAAAACTCAGTGAACGAAAAAGTGTTAATGGAAAATAATATACAACTACTGCATCAAAGGTTATCTGATTTAGAGTATATAATTGCTCTCCTAACAACAAAAGAGAATAATGTCAATGCAAGAAGCAAAATATCACCTGAAGCGCCATCAAATAGTGCGCACGTAGATAAACACGGTCTAGGACGTTCTGGCGCGACCGATTTGGCGCGGCCGTACTGGCGCAGGTTTTTTTCCTCGGCTTTTTTTCATCGATTCTATTATACGTATGAAAGCATATTTGATATGTTATGTATGCCAATTTCATTATCAAACTGTTTTTATTATACGTATGCAGATTTATAAAAAATAAAAATAAAAATATTTTTTGAAACAAATTTGATTAAAAATACCTACTACTTATAATATACAAATTATTATATACAAAAATCATGTATTTTAACTAGGCATCCATATTATAATTGTAAGCCAAGCCTCTTAAATATTCTACCACCATTTCCAATATTACCAATATTCTACCATCATTCTACCATTACCACCATTCCACCATTACCAATATTCTACCACCATTTTTATTTGTCCACTTTTTGGGAGCGGCGGCTCCTTTAGGAAGGATTTTTTAGGCCCATGAAATACAGACCAAATTATTTATGTTTAAATTAAATTAAAGAATTAAACTATAGGTAGGTACTTATATTTGCGCCATAATGTCCTCGCGCCAGAACGTACCTGCGCCACCTAGGCTTTGCGCCCGAATGGTCTGCGCCGCAACGAACCCGCGCCAGTACGGCCGCGCCAAATCGGTCGCGCCAGAACAGGCTATTTCGAGATAAACAGCAGCAAAAGCAACTCGAAATTATTCCAGCAAATCAATCCTATATAACAAATAATATTGCCACAGAGAACACGGTATCTTATAGAAATCATAAACAGTCAGTAATAAATAAAAACCTGGAAGGGCAAAAAGTTCCTGATAAAAACCAGCACACTTTTAAAACAGCGGAAGTGACAAGTGCTATCAAAAATACACAGTCGCAAATAAGAAATAAACAATATGAACATACTAGGAGTCACAGAAAACCCATAATAGGATCAAACCAAGATAACCCCTCGGTAAAGGCAGTCCAAAAATTAGGATACTGTTACGTTCCTGCATTCGAAGTGCAGAGCGTGTATGCGTGTAAGTGTGTATTGCCGCGCCTAATTAGCCAACCTTCATGTTTCCAGTTAATATTTTTTTTTGATCAAGTTCTCTTTTTTTTTTGACAGTAGAATTTAATTTAATTTATCTAACGTCACGGATACAGGTTGTTGATTGTGAATCTTGTGATTGTTTTTCTCGTTCTGCTGCAATTGACCCCTATAATTGTAATTGACCACGGATTGTACCATTCTTGTGGCATTGAAAACCAATTGGTATTTTTCTTTAACTATTTAAGTAAGTTTTTCATTTTATCCTCTGCTTGCTTCTTGTTCGTCCTGGCCCTTGACCCCACGCCAGTAGTATAGTGACTCGTTGCTCTCCGATTGTCTCTGGTCGTACCTAGGTCCAGTGGCCTTCACCACTGGTGGCGTCCAATCACCCCGGAATAATTCCTTCCACCCCATTTGTGCCCATTTTTTATAACTACTTCATTAACTTCCTGTTGACTTAGGTTTTATCCTTGAGCTAGGTGACGAGGCAAGAATTTTCACCTATATAATTGGTAAACAGAATTACCAAAAATATCTAAGGCCAAGGTATAACAATACCTTCACGGTCACGTTTCTTCACGTTCACGTTCACGTGACCCGTCAACTACACCTCAGGATTTATGTATCCAAAACGCTCTATCCAAAACGGCCCCACAAATTCCTTTTAAGTGTGAATAGTTACATAGTAGTGATACGGTCTGTTCCATGATGGTAACCTTCCCAATACAGCATGTTAATGAGGTATACAACCTACAAATTTCGCCAAACGGTGCATTAGTGAATAGGGTTATTTTCAAAAAAAAAATATTTCTGGTACCTGCCTCGGAGAACCAAGAAACAAGCGGTCAGAAGTAGATCAGGTTGGTAGTACTACTTATAACCGTGATAAGATTTTAAAAACTATATTACATGTTAATATTCAATGCATTAGCAACAAAATCAATTTTATTGACACTCTTCTAGAACAATATAATATTGATATCTTTCTCGTAACCGAGCATTGGCTACTAGGCGATAATTTAAAAGCTCTAAAAATTAGTGAGTACAATTAATATCTGGTTTTACTAGGAAAAACGCTATCCATGGTGGGGTAGCAATATTTGTAAATAAATGTTTTAAAACTTGCAAGGATGAGAAAGAGATCAATCGCTTATCGCTTGAAATCGATTTCGAATGCTCTGCTACACTGGTTAACAAACAGACGTGTATAATAATAATATATCGGTCCCCTCAAGGAAACTTAGATACCTTTTTCATTCAGCTATGCAAAATATTAGACATTGCGACAAGCTCATACAACAAAAGTTGTAATCTGTGGCGATATAAATATTGATATTCTAAAAAACACCTACCCGCGAACCTACGCCTACCCGCATCGCAAATCGGGGAGGCAATATTAGTGCAACAGCTGTAGACCATATAATTACTAACATAAAAAATGAAATAAACTACAAAATTATTGACCCAGGAATCTCCGATCACACTGCACAAATAATTAATTTGTATGATCAAAATACTTCTGAATTAACAAATACAGGAATTGCGTTACCTACTAGGAATTTCTCTGACAATAACACACACGAATTTAAACATCTGCTAAAAAAATTTAATCTGCTGATGATTATTTCGAATATTTTTGGGATCATTTCTCATGGGCCTTTGAAGCATCATTTCCAAAATTAATGCAGGAAGACAAATCAAAAAGTCGCAATAACCATAATAACTGGTAGGTACACACAACAATTAATAACGGAATCTAATAAATTAAAAGAACTAAATTGGCTTAGAAAAACAAGCACCACCTGTGAGGAATTAAACAAAAAATACAAGACACTCAAATCTGAACATAATCAAAATATAACTAGAGCAAAGCAAAACTTCTATCTAAACAAAATAAATAATTCAGACAACAAAATTCGAACCCTATGGAATATAGTAAATAATAGACTTAATAGAACTAAATATCATATGGAATACAAAATCAGTCATAACAACCAAATAACTTCTAACATCACAGACATTACAAACATTTTTGGTGATTACTTTGTATCAGTACCAGTAGTTTTGTATCTCTCGAATACTTGTACGGCTTCATTAAAATACATAAATGAACCAATTATATTGGAGCCTTTCACAGCAGAAGATTATTGGCCTCATAATTTCCAACTTAAAAAATAAAATATTTGAGTTGGAACGAATACATCAACTTCATATGCTCTAAAGTAAATAAGCAATACTTCGCAATTCTAACGTTGAAAAAATGCCTGAATGAACAGGGGCTTCTTGCAGCATATTATTCAGTAATATACACGGCAATCAGTTATAATATAGTTATGTATGGACTAGCTGTAGAGAGCAACATAGTATTTCTTGCTCAGAAAAGAATTATTCGGTTCATATACAATCTTGGATATAGACAATCATGCAGGCAAACTTTTAAGGATAAAAGCATTCTAACTTTTATAGGTATTTTTCCAACAGAAACAAATTTACAAAAAATTCTGCTATACACGAAGAAAAACATGTTACTTTTTTAATATCGTACCTTTTAATAGAAGTAGTGCAACCACACTGCCTAGCTTTAAGATCAAATTAAAACATTATCTATTGAGGAATTTGTTACTGTTACAAATCAAGTCAATTAAGTTATTTATTAAACAATCGGAGTAGTTTCCACAAACACCAAAACACTTTCACTTCGCTCGACGCGCGTTTCGCCAACCATGTTGGCATCATCCGGAGACGATTAAAACTAATCTTAAACTACAAAATCTACCATATTTATACTATTTCCATGGTGACGTCACTAATGATATCACCGTGAAATTTACGCGTGACTAATCACGCTTCAATCATCGGTTGCTGAGCAACGCGTAAAGAGGGCTATAGGTCCCTTGTCGCTATTCATACTACTATTACACTTTACAATTTCTATGCTCTCAAATGCATCCAACTGTCTATTATTGGTCACATTTCTAACTAATCTTAAATTACTAATATCTATTCTATGATTGTTGTCAAAAGCATGTTGTGCAACATTAGACTTATCTCTGTTCTTCCATATTTTAGATGAACCATATGCTCTTTAAATCTTGTGTTAATTGATCGTCTCGTTTGTCCAACATATTTTCGATCACAATCATTACAACTAATTTCGTAAATCCCAGACCTTTCATTTGGAACAATTTTATCCTTTGGATTGTCTAAAAGTTGTTGTAATTTGTTGCTCGACAAATGAATCGCTGTTATACCCACGTTTTTGAAAACCTTAGTCAAACCACGAGTAAACCTGGGTTCGTACGGGATGGATACATATTTTGGAGTCTCCATATCCTGTTGAAAGGTCGTAGAATTACGAAGTGTGTCCTTAAATTTACGCTTCCTAATTAGTTTTTCAACTATATCTCTAGGATAACCATTACTCACAGCTATGTCTTTAATTAATACTTTTTCTTTTTCAAACCTCTCATTACTGAGAGGGAAACTTAGTAAACGATGGACAAGAAAATTAAAACTTGCCATTTTATGTTGATAGCAGTGGTGAGAGTCATTAAGAATATATCTGTTCGTACTGGTATCTTTTTTATGTATATCAAATTCTAACCTATTGTCACTATTTTTAATTACTAATATATCTAAAAATGGAAGTTTTCCATTATTTCCTAGTTCATATGTAAACTTTACAGAAGATTAACGACTATATAATTTGGAAATGAAGTTTTCTACATCCGCAATCTTAGTGTCAAACACGGCAAAAATGTCATCCACATACCTCAGCCAAATCCTAGGAAAATACTCGAATTCTTCTTTTGTTTCAGTTTCAAATCGACTCATGAAGACATTAGCAATGAAAGACGATAAACAGTTACCCATTGCGGTTCCTTCATGTTGTTCATAAAACGTCATTGAAACGGAAGCAATTTTGTTTCATACAAAGTTTTGTAAGGTTTATATATTCTTCTATTACTTCTTTTCTATAGTTGTTTAATTCGAGTAAATCCTCAAGATTGTCCAAGGTCTGTGGAATTGGTACACTAGGATATAATGAACAAACATCAAAGGAAATCAAAATTTCACCCTCTTGCAATTAAATATTCTTGACCTTATCAATGAAATCATACGAATTTTTAACTGAAAAACTAGGCTGTGCAATGGGCAAACTTTCAAATTCCTTAGTCAACCATTTTGATAAGTGGTAAGTCGGAGATCCAATAGACGATACTATTGGACGCACCGACTTCCCTGGCTTATGAATTTTTGGTAGACAATACAATCTAGGTACAGTAGGGTTAGACACACGTAACTCATTCTTAACAGGTGGAGTAATAAGGTTGTTACATGATTTGAGGACATTTTTCATTTCAGTGGTCATTCTTGGTAAAGGGTTTCTAGTAAGTTCTTTATAAGGACCATTACTAATTAGGTTGTTTACCCGTTCATAATAGTCCTCTTTATCTAAAATAACAACCTTATTACCTTTATCTGCTTTTAAATAAAAACCAGTCTTTTTCGCGCAATCTTTTGATAGTCTTTCTAGGATTCTTTAAGCATGACTTTCTATTGTCTACGTTATTCATTATATTTTTAGAAATTTAGTTCCTGCAAGCCACTCTGACGAGACCCTTGGATGAATCAGGCAGATATTGAATTGAACTTTCAATCCCTGCCACGACATCATCCAAAATCTTATCAGAAGGGGCTACAGCAAAGTTTACCCTTGTTTAGAAGGTCAAGTTCTTCTTTATCAAAAGAGTGTGACGAGTGATTTTCCACAATGTTAACGACCTTCCGAGGAACATTTTTTGGTACATTAGTAGTACATTTTTTAAATTTTTTTATTATGTGAAGACAATTTTTTTTGATAAATTTCGCGTTGATTGATAAAAACATGTTCCTCTGAAATTCGCACCATTGTTCATAATCTAAATTATTTAACTTAAAAGTAAGCTTCTTGTAAAGATCATATGCTTGTATTTCAAGCATACTCCGTTTACTGTACAGGGTAAGTCTCTTAAGATTGACACCCCCCTTATCTCACCTATCCTTTACCGATTTAACTCATTCAAAAAAGGAGTGGACGCGGTTTTTGATGAATTTTTATAATCTGAGCACGGATATTAAAAATCTCGTAAGATATACAGGGTGGAAAATAAAACATGATTTTTTTAAATGGAACACCCCGTATATTTTTATACCAAAATAATGTCCTTAATTTTCTGAATAAAAAAATATCTAATCGTTATATAATCACTGCACCTGTTCGTGAGATATGACTAAAAACTTATCACATTACGGGTGTCAATTATAAAACAAAAAACATATCAAGATACCTCTGGAAACAATGCCATTTATTGGGATAATAAATAAATAATATATAGGTGACAATAACAGTAACGAGTAATAACAATAAACAACATAAGCCTAACAAAAACAAATAAAAGTCAATACGTTGATTGAAGGAAGAATCCTTCAATCAACGGTCAATATTAATACAGTAACACAATTTTATTTATTTACACGTAACGTAATTAAATATTTTCCACGTAACCACCACCATTCTGAATACACATTTGGCATCGCTTTATAAAATTGCTTCTCACCCTTTAAAATATATCACCATTTTGGTTTAATTCCTCAATTTTTACACGTATGCATTCTTTTAACTCATTCATATTATTAAAAACCCCAGTTTCGTATATATCTTGTTTTATCGTACCCCAGAGAAAAAAATCCATAGGTGTTAAGTCCGGACTTTTAGCGGGCCAATGTATAACACCGTGCCTTCCTATCCAAATAGGATATTTTCTGTTTAGGTATTCGGTGGCGTTCCTTGCAGAGTGTGGTGGTGCTCCATCCTGCTGCCAAATAACAGATCTGTTGTCCACTAAATTAATATTATCTAAATAATTTTCAACTGGATGTTGAAGAATATCCACATAACGTTGTGCATTAAAATTTAAGGGCCCATTTATAAATACAGGACCTACAATAGCATCCTTGTGAATGCCACACCACACGTTTACAGTTTGGTATCCTTGTTTTTTTATTTTTTTTTACAATATGTGGATTTTCCTCTGCCCAGTAATGTGCATTTTTTCTGTTAAAAATTCCCGCAGTAGAAAAACCGCTTTCGTCAGCCCAAAAGACATGACTTAAAAACTCATCATCTTCCTCTATTCTATCAAGTATGTCTCTGCAGAAGGTTAACCTGTCTTGAAGGTTGTTGTCGTCTAAATATTGAACGGGCAAAATACTATATGGTTTAAAATTATGGCGATGTAATATTTTTATCACACTTCTTTGTGATATATCCAATTCTATTGCTGCGGCATAGGATGATTTGGATGGATTTTCAGCAAAATATAATAACGCGTTGAGTTCTGTGTTTTCTCCTGTTTTTGTTCTTCGCCTTTCCCTTTTCTTGTCTCTCAGGGATTCGGTATTCCTAAACTTTGCATAAATGTTTTTAAAACTATTTTTGGATTTCTCGAAATAACCTAACATACTCCCTCCGAGCAAGAGACTTATTCTTGTTGCACTGAAGTATAAATTTCAAGTAACTCTTTTCGCTCTTCCAATGAATATACCATTTTCAAAAGAACTTGCTTCTTTACGAACACTACGTATTTTTTACGCTAATATCTAAGAGAGTGAACTACTATCTCACAAAAAACTGGATGACATCTGTCAACAAATAAACAATGCAAATATGCATTGTTTCCAGAGGTATCTTGATATATTTTTTGTTTTATAATTGACACCCGTAATGTGATAAGTTTTTAGTAATATCTCACGAACAGGTGGAGTGATTATATAACAATTAGATTTATTTTTTCAGAAAATATACGGGTATAAAAATATACGGGGTGTTCCATTTAAAAAAAATCATGTTTTATTTTCCACCCTGTATATCTTACGAGATTTTTATTATCCGTGATTATCAGAATATCAGATTATAAAAATTCATCAAAAACCGCATCCACTCCTTTTTTGAATGAGTTAAATCGGCAAAGGATAAGTGAGATAAGGGGGGTGTCAATCTTAAGAGACTTACCCGGTACATATAATTGATTTCTAAATCCAGCCATTTTTGTTTTGCAAATAAAGCAACCTTATTTGAAATATTCGAACAATTTGGAATTTTAACTTGAATGAAACTCGGAAAAGCAGAATGACGTTTACAGGATTTTAGAAACCAAATATCAGAACCTGCCTGTTTTGTAGTTTAAGATTAGTTTTAATCGTCTCCGGATGATGCCAACTTGGTCGGCGAAACGCGCGTCCAGCGAAGTGAAAGTGTTTTGGTGTTTGTGGAAACTACTCCGAGTGTTACAGTTACATCAAAGGTTCCAGCCCTATCCAGAAGTTATTTATTTATTTTACGTTTATTTCTTTTAAAACATTAGCATGTTAGGTACCTAATATTTTAAATATTTTTAATCATTTTTATATTATTTATTTTTTTATAGGTGTGTGTGTGTGTGTATGTGTGTATGTATATATAATAATGTTTACCTATTATTTGGTATTGTATTTTACATGCTTATATGTATAATTAATATTATTTGTTATATACCAATTACGATGACGTATCTACCCGATGGAAATTTGGATAAAGATGAATAAACTATCTATCTATCTATCTATCTTATTTTTCAGTATGGTAGAACATTTTTTGCAATAAAAAAAATGGGAATGTTCCCTATTGCAGTACATTGTACATGCTTGTGCAACGCAATCCCGCTTTTGCACACTCGCATATTTTCCCACATCCTTGTTTACAATTGCAAGTTATTAATGATAAAATTGAAGATGGAGCTGTTGCCCTTGTAGTGACATGGTGTTGTTGAATTTCTTCCAGCCCCACATATCCAGTTGTACAAATTTCTCTCGCGATGTTTATACTTGCCATCCCTTGCCCATATGTAACAGCGCCCATGGGTATATTCCAAAAAAATTAGGGGGCATTTTACAGAAGAATATTTACTTCAATCAAGTCGCATCTTTCAGATTTATGGAACACAATGAGAAATCAGATCTATGGGTCGACTTGCCCCCCTACCAAACGATGACATTTTGGCCCGAAACCTCCTCGATGCAAATGTACGTGAAGTACAGGGACAGCAAACTAATTTCCCAGGCTTTCTTTATATCGAATCAGCACCGGACGGTTCTGCGTATGGACAAAGGGGTAAATACGTATATTGCAAATTAATAATTTTAAGGAGCATACCTATCTAAAACAGTCGTCTACAACTACAGTGAATAGAAGTGACGTCGGAACCTACCCTTATTAGTCAGTTTTCAATTTGTCGAAAATTGTAGCCCGTGTGCAACTAGGTGAAGCAATATTATGTCATACGTTAAAAGTTTCAGAAGAGGGTGTATATTACGAAAATATTTGGGCCGTTCCTTATACATACGTCAGGAGGGAGAAAACCATCCCTATTCACCCCATTGCAAATAAATCCAATTTAATTCAATAAATGTCTAACTTATTGTGAACATCTTAAGACGAGTTTCTTTTGGTGTTTGAAGCTTATACTTGACGTGTGTATGCTAATACATAATTAGACTCTTTGAAATCTGTCAAACATTTATCATCCTTCTTGACACATAAAACCTGGGAAGTTCCCAGGTATTTGCGTGTTAATAAAAGATGCAAAACGTCTGTTTGGTCTCAAAGGTCAAAAATCACCCAATGGCCCTATAGGGATGCGCTTGAAGGGGTGTACAATTTTTGTTAAAATGCATATTTTTGGAGATATTTGCAAAAAACCAATGAAAAACGTGAAAAAATTTCGAATTTTCAATTTCCAATAACTTGAAAAGTATTGAGTTTTTTGAAAAACTTTATAGAACATTTTTTTTGAAAAAAAAATGTACACCACCGAGAAGGGGTGGCAACCATCCCCGGCTCAGTTCGGGACATTTTCACTTTTGAAGTTCAGGGTAAGATGAGCCTAATTCCAACAGTAAAAAAAAAACAGTAAAAAACGGTGCACAGTAAAAAAAAACGGACCCAAAACGCTTCAATGCCTCCACTAACGGGCGAGCCACGCCGCAGGTAATTACGGAACGCTGGCGCTGGCGCTGGCCCTTGACGTATTTTACTACAGCGTTCTTATTACAAAAAGGTAAAAGGTAAGTAAAATCAGACTGTTAACATAACGATTTCGGTTAATCATATTTTTATTTTTTAGTCGTCGTCATCAGCTTCTGAATTTGAGGAATCTTCAGTAATAGTTATATTTAGCATGATCTATACATTTACATCCATTGTAGCATTTTAAGCCCTGAGTCACACAAATACATCTGTTGTTACTACAGTTTTTATCGGAGCAACTAATTGACAGAACTTTTCTTAAATTTTCTGGTACAGGGTCCTGCGTAGTCAAAATGGGCGTCCAGGAGTTTTCCTCTAATTTCCACCCATATTTACTAGGATCTTCCATATTATTTTCTGCTTCATGACTGGAGTACCAAATTTTTAATTGATATATACACCTGAAATACAGAAATATCTCTTATTTTGTCTGTCAAGGTTATAAGATAAGTAACCTTTTAAGATGTTGCCTAAAAGCATCGTCTGTCGGGGGAAGTTCTGAGGCCGGGCGATTGGTTGTTGTTGTTAGGAAGAATCGCATTTCATTCAGACTGTGAATATTCCTGTTTTTATTTTTATAAAGATAATATACATATACTGAAGACTAAACTTAAGGGCTTCGTCTTCGCTTAAATTAGGAATATTTCCTATTTCTGTTAAATGGTTAATATTTTTAACACTTTGACTGCCAAGCCGAATTCAGATGATCCAAGATCCTCTGACGCCGTGATACTTTTTTTCAGTAATGTTTTTAAAATACTATTTTTTGTGACTAGTTACATTCAGTTTTTTTGACTTTGTTAATTTTATGCCTTTTTGCCTAGTGCACAAAAAATATACACGTGGCATGGAGGTGAAGAAAATGTTTCTACGCCACGTGTATACGGAAATATGCAATTATAAATACGCCGTCAATACGCAAGGCCGTCAATACGCAATAAGCAAAACGAAACAGGTCACTACTAAATGCCAGTGATGTGTAGGAAAATTTCTTTGTTTAGAATGCTTTTTTGAAAAACACAATATATTGCAAAAAAAATAGCTGCGTTACCTCTAAATTTGAATATTTTTGTTATTTCGTATAATATTTTTATTTTTCTTAATAATAAAGCTTATGGTTAAAGCTTATGCTTTCCAAAATTGTCGTTTTGGTTTTATTTTCATAATAAAATGATCCATTTTAATTCAATAATGAATACAAAATTAAGATTTTAGTAAAAGTGAGATAATTTTCAGATTGCCTTACGCCATGCCAACCAATATCCCATAAGAAAGGCATGTAAAGTGTGCTAGTGTATAATACACATCGCGAAATGTGCGTATTCGACTGTGTATGCCATAATATACACGCGGCGATTTGGAGCCCACCTTGTGTGTATGCTAAGAGATACACATGGCAGTTAAAGTGTTTACCAACGGATCTTGTCTGTCTGTCTTCATTCCTATTTTATAAAATGCACTTGTGGTGTCGCATCCTGTCAGACAATGAATTGCTAGAAGATTTTTACAAATCAGGGGGCCCAATTTTTTTACTATATGGCAATGTAACGTTTATTTTTACTATGTCCTAGTTGGATATATAAATGGCATTTCGATAGTACCTCAGTAGTGCTATAATCTGTATCTACGGATTTTACAATAATTGAATTGCCATGCTCTACCTCCGCTAAGACATGAAGTATTATTCGGGTGTCTGCTTCTTCTTGATTACTATTTAAAGAAGATACATTTTTTGGGTCATCATTTTTCGTTACAAGAAATACATGTTTTGGGTCCTCAAATCCTCCAGCTATAATCAACTTTTCATCGTTATCTAATAAATTTGGACCATTCTGTACAAAATAATTTGTCAAAAAATTCAGCAGCGATATTTTATTCGAGGAAGATTTAAGAAAATTATCAAATTTTGGAACTTTTCTTGAGCCAGAAACTTGAAACTCATCTATATTTGCATCTCCACGTCTACACCTTTCTGGGCTCTTCAGCGAGTTATCATTATAAGTATCAAAGACAACTGTAATTCTTTTTGCATCGTATTTTTTTCTTTCACTTAATATTTTATTACTAAACATTCGTCCCAAGTCATTAAAAACCGTAGACGGAAGATGGTTTCAGTTCTCGAATTAAAACCATTCCATCAATAATATTTGAACTGACATAACGGCTACAGGTTATTGACTCAGTAAACGTTTCTAGTTTGTAGCTAAGATCAGATTTGGCCGTCTTACGCATAGAACCGTCTTCATGAAATAGAGATGCTGGTACTAAGGACAGTTCATATGATAAGATATTCGATAAGTTCATTTCTTGAAAACGTGCTGCACATATTATTCGACGAAACATACATTCTGATCCAATAATTTTTTTTTGCTGTTGTCTTTGGCTTGATTTTGGTGTCTTTAAAAGTTAGAATTTTGTCTCTTTGCAGTATTTTAAAAAATATATTTAATTAGGCAGGTTATGCAATAATTTACACAATACTTGCACAAACAAACACAAAACCATACACAAAACTTCTTTAGCTATTTACTTCTGTTCAACTAAAACTGAAGCTCCGCAAAACGGTACGGTACGTTCGACATAGACGTGTGTCGGGATAGTGCAATGCAGCGAGCAATGACCTCGGGCGCTTTATTTTTAATCGCGATTATCACGTGTCATGTCGCAGATCAGTGCAATGTTTTTTGAAAACTTCTATGATCTTTTTACTGCAATTCACTCGCAGGATGTATGTGAAAATTCCCAAAAATAAAAAAGTTTTTCGATTGTTAAAAAAAGCAATGCATGAAAAATGAATATAAATGTTTTCTTATTTTTTTTTTGGAAAAACTAAGTTGGTTTTAAAAAACTCTGCTACACGTTCACCAGCGCTGAAGTGTCTACTTTTAAATAAAAAAAGTTTACTTTAATCCTCTTACTACACTGCGCAACTTATTTAACGCACAACCAAAAAGTTCACTCAAATTTTACGTTATGTATTTTCGACAATTTTTGTTCGTTTTGGTCGATTTTTTTTTCAAATTGTAGGTTTTTCTCTTAGGAATATCACTGTCAAGTGATATTCCTATAATCATTTGTTTTGGTAAAATCATTTGATAATCATTTGTTTTGGTAAAACGAATGATTTTGATATTATACCAGGTGCTATAAAAATGTTATGTTTTTTTCCGAAATTTCAAAACGTCCTGTGGGCTATACAAGGTATTGCAAGTTATTGCAATTATAGCCAATTTAAAGCCTCATTTTTTTTCTACATTTTCTTTTTTTATTCATTTGTTTATCTCTGTTACTTCATGAAATACACCGTTTTGAAACACCATATGCTTTTATTCACATGAAATGCATTTATCGGACAACTCAAACAACTAGCAAGCTATGGAAATCGAAGATTACACGTCATAAACTGACAACTGTGTCAATAATTAGTGAATAATGGAACGCCAAACCAGAAATTTAACTCGTGATGAATGTGTTGAGGCAGCTACATTACATGGTGAAGGGTGGGTCCCAACAACCGCATAGCTGGAAGGTTGGGAGTGTCTCACACAACTATAGCGAGAGCAATTCAAAGGTACGCGGAAACAGGAGAACATTCCAGACGGGCCGGTCAAGGTAGATCTCGTGTTACCTCTGCTATCCAGGATCGCTTTTTAAGAGTAAATTCTGTAAGACAACGATTTATAACTGCAACACATTTAAGAGCACAACTTCAAGACGCAGGTGGTCCACTCATATGCGTTCAAACTGTACGCCGACGACTGAGGGAGGCAAATTTAAGACCCAAGATTGCTGCTCGAGGACCCGCATTAACAGTAGATCATCGAAGAGCCAGATTGAATTTTGCCAATGAGCATGTTAATTGGATGGAAGCAGATTGGGAACGTATTATTTGGACTGATGAGTCAAGGTTCAGTTTGTATAATTGTGACAGACGTAATCGCGTCTACCGAAGACCCGATGAGCGACACAGTCAATGCAATTTTTTGCACACAACTTTATATCCACCTCCATATAACCGCCCCACACCATACATCCGTCATGGTGTGGGGCGGAATATCTTTGACTGGGCGAACGGACTTGGTAACTGTGAATGGAAATCTCAATTCTGACAGATACATCACAGACATTCTTGAAGCACATGTTTTGCCTTATGCCCCCTATATAGGACCCAATTTTTTACTTATGCAAGACAATGCGCGTCCCCACACTGGCCTAGATCAGAACCTAATCAGAACTTTGGTTTTAAGTATGAACCAAAGATGTCGGGAGGTCATTCGCGGAAGGGGTGGAAACACCAGATACTAATTCTCTATTTATTTTTGTTTTGTTTCCTGTTATTCGTTGTTTTATTGATTAAAGCAATCCATTTTTCTAGGTATGTTTTTTGAGTTTTTGTCCTTTTAAGGCCTTTTTCTCTTCTAAAACACCTTGCATCTCTCAATAAATTATAAGATATCAAGGAAAACAGAACCCAAAATGAGGCATTGAACCAGTATAATGAGTAATAAATAATGAGCACTTGACAAAAAAGAAAGTTAATAAATTTAATAAAAATCACGTCAACTCAAAAATTGGATATTTTATGAAGTAACAGAGATAAACAAATGAATAAAAAAAGAAAATGTAGAAAAAACATGAGGCTTTAAATTGGCTATAATTGCAATAACTTGCAATACCTTGTATAGCCCACAGGACGTTTTGAAATTTCGGAAAAAAACATAACATTTTTATAGCACCTGGTATAATATCAAAATCATTCGTTTTACCAAAACAACTTGACAGTGATATTCCTAAGAGAAAAACCTACAATTTGAAAAAAAAATCGACCAAAACGAACAAAAATTGTCGAAAATACATAACGTCAAATTTGAGTGAACTTTTTGGTTGTGCGTTAAATAAGTTGCGCAGTGTAGTTTTTGAGATATCATGGGTTATATCTTGAGAAGTATGTTTTTTAATTTTCAAAATGTTTACCTATTTTTCTTACATCACATATCTGCCATGTGATGTAAAAGTATTGATTTTATTTTGTGTTATCAACAGTTACTGCTCGAGAAAAAAATTGAGGATCTATTATTGTTCCCGGGAAGTCTTCATATCATCATGGCTATGCTAAGGGCAATTGGTTCTTTTATTGGTCTATCTGGAATTCCAGAATTATGGGTAGAGAGTGGTATATACAGCGAAGAAGTGGCATCTAAAATATTAGAAGGAAAGCCAATACGCAGATCCAGCGAAGCGCATATTGCAACACTCGTACCTTTCTTTATACTTTACTTTGCTGAATTAATTAAAGTGTTTCCAGAACATGAAGATCATTATAAGGACTGCGCAGAAAAAGTAGCCGATTCTTGGGAAGATCCAACAGAAGCTTCTAGTATTTGTGAATCTTCTCAAGATTTCCATGAGCTCTTGAAGGAAACTGAGATTCACACAAAAATTAAGGCGTTCAATATAGAAAACATAGAATCAAAGCCAACCTTCTTACGCTTCCTTGATCTCATATCACCTGTCTGAATTATCCATTACCAAAAAGGATGATTCAGTTACATGGAATTATTTAAGTTCTGGTATGTGGGCACCAAACAAAAGTGGTATAAGGTTTTGCTCGCTAGGCGCTGACGAAGCT
>CAXKVY010015364.1:0-10000 GCA_964058915.1 Tetropium fuscum
GTATATGTACATCGTTTTGTATATGTATATATATATCGAAATTGTATATATATATATATATATATATATATATATATATATATATATATAATATATATATATATATATATATATATAATGTGTATATATATATATATATATATATATATATATATATATATATATATATATATATATATATATATATATATATATATATATATATATATATATATATATATATATATATATATATATATATATGTATATATATATACATGCCCTATTAAACCTAATAAGTCAAATATCTATGCTATTACGGATAAAACTGCACATTTTGTTAAATTTTGAGAAAATATTTTCGTTTTTACTGTGTACTGAAAATGGTCTAATCTTGGATTCCATAATATACCGAGCGTTTTAATTGCTTTTTCCTCTGATATATGATATATTTCTGTTTATCTGATGCTAATATTTCACTACAATTTGACATCCATTGCGTTAAATTAAAACCTGCTAACTGCAATATGTTAAATATGCCTGATTTTAAAATATTTACGCCCTCGAGCATGTCATCACCCGTAGTTCATCGACATAAAAATCTGATAAAATAGTGTCACGTATTTTAGGAAATTTTTCTCTGTTGTCTAATGTTATTTGATGTAATGATCTTATTGCTAAAAATGATGCAGGAGTGCAATATGTTACCATGTTCAAAGTATAATGTGATATCTCTTTCTCAGGATTTTTGCGCCATAATATTCTTTGTAAATTTCGTTGTTCGGTTTTAATCATTACTTGTCGGTACATTTTTGTAATATCTGCTTTGATCACATAATTATGTTTTCTAAATCTTAATAATATAGAAAATAATTCATCCTGTATCACGGGACCTACGTATGAAACACTCTTTTTAACTATTTAACACTCGCGTCAAAAACAACTCGTAACTTTGTAGTAACCCTAGTAAACTTACCATGATGCAGCAAATATGAAGTAAGGTCATGTGTTTCAATTTGTGAATCATCTAATTTTGTCATATGATTGAGCATTTCGTATTCACGCATGAAATTCAAATATGTCTCAAATAATGCTCTATCTCTGTGTAGTTTCTGTTCGAGAAGAAGAAATCGTTTTTTTGGCAATTTCTAATGTGTCACCTTATTGTTGATAATTGTCCTTTAATGGTAATGCTACAGCAAACCGTCCTGTATTATCGCGTTAATAATTTTTTAAAAAAATGTTCTTCACAAAATTGTTCATCAATTGTTCTCTTCGTTGCCTGAAACATGTCCTCTAAATTCCAAAAATGTTCAAGTTGTGGTTGTAAATTGGAATTGTCATTGATTGTTAATAATGATATATCTTTGTTCTAATTAAACTGTAAGATACAAACCAACCCAATTTTGATTCTTGTATAATTGGATTATTGTTGCCTAGTTTGATCTGACCTGTACATATAAGATCATAAAATATTGATGCACCTATAAGCATATATATCTATATCGCGTCACTCATTTAATTTCGAATCTGCTAGCTTAATATTAGTTGGAATATTAATTTAAATATTAATATTGATTTTATTTTCGCACTTATGCTGAATCATTGTTGTATTTTGATTTATACCTGCTACTGGTAAGTTAATTGGTTTGTTGTAGCTTTAATTTCTGAGCAAAGTTTTTTGTTAGAAAAATTGCTCTCTGATCCCGAGCCTAAAAGACACCTGCATTCAAAACGTTTATTGTGCTGATCGTAAACATAAATAATTGCCGTAGATAAAAGTATAGTTAATGTATTTTTTCTACAATGCGTCGTAATTACCGATTTGTTTTTATCACTTTCCTGTGCTCCTGTACTTTGCGTTTCTGTACCTGTATTAGAAGCCGTTTTTTCTAGATGTAATAACGTGTGCCTCTTTCCGCATGTCTTGCAACCACTCGATTTGCAATCTTTTATGTTATGATTACGTACGTAAATAATTTAAGCATGAATTAAGTTTTTTGATCTCATTTATTCTGTCATAAGTAGATAATTCTATGAACTTCTTACAGTAATCTCAAAAATGACTTTCCTTGTAAGAAAGACATTTTAATGTATTCCTTGATACGTGAGCGAATGATATGTGCCCGTCGAAGCCTCTGTTGCTTGAATTTCGAACTTGTTTCGTCTCATTATTTGTGCTAGTTAACGTTTGTAGAAATCTATATCGTTTCTGGAGAAATTTAGTAAAATCGTCTATTGTTGGTAACGCGTCATCTTTTATTTTTGCTTCCGAATCGCGTTTGTTATGGCTGTCTAGCTTTGAATTAAATAAATATATCAATATCGTGTCCCATGCTTCTACTGGTAAAACTAAATGTTTTAAACATCTAATGTCTTTCACTAAATTATTTAAAAATTCTTGTAAAACAGCTGGTGATTCTTTCGTTATATTTGGTGGCTCGAATAATGATTTTAAATGTGAATTAATTGATCTTTTGTTTTCAAACGTTTTTTTGAGCATTTGCCATGCTATGTCATAATTCTCGTCAGTTATTTATAATTTGTAACCAATGTACGACCTTTAATGCTTCATCCTGTAAACATGACAGTAAACAATAACATTTTTGTGTTTTTGATAATGAATTATTGTTATAAATCATACCCTTAAATGCGTCATAAAATTGCATATATTCATTGAACTGAGGTAAATGTAAATCTGGTAAATCGACATTTTTTTACACATAGCTGTAAACTTTGCTGATTATTAATCATACTAGAACTGACAGTAGTACCAACACAATCTCATGTCGTTGTGCTATCAATTATATCTTGTCAATTATATATCAATTATATCTTGTCTTGTACAATAACTCAAAATATGCTTTTTCGAAATTTTCCCATTAATTTGGTTGTATACTACTGCCTTTTGAATTTCATCTTGACATTATTGAAAACTATCCTAAATTATTTCAAACTTTTGTAGTATTTTTGCTAATTCAGATAAATTTTATTTGTGTCCTGATTGATAACTTTCTAAATACGTTTTGAATCTCGTAAGTTAGCCTTTTATTGAGCCTCGTTTGTTAAACAATATTTTTAAATTTTCTTTATTCCGCCATTCTTAATTTAAATAAGTACTTGTGTGTATTTAATTCAAACGTGCTAAAAGTTATTGGCTTGACGTGATTCTACAATGTTTTGAGCAAATAATTGGAACTAGAAAAAATGTGAAATACAAAGGATGGTAAAATAGGAATTAATTCGCGTTTTTTGCTGCTGATCGGCTTGACCTTTGCTTGCTGCGGTCTACCTGGTCTGGTCTGGTCTGCTATTCTGCGACCTTGATGCCTGTGTGCCTATGCTGCGTGTATGCTGTTGCGTTGGTGTGTCTTAAATTCGTCTTGATTCTATGTTCTGGTCGATTCTGATCTGATACTTGAGATTTTGAGATGTTGGAACTGCTGGAACCACTGATTTAATTGCATGATACTTGATTTGATTCTGTTTGAGATGCTGAGAGCACTGATTTCCTTGCACCTAAAATACTTGTTGCATCTGTTTCTGTTTGAGACCACAGTTGTTTCCCTGAATGGTCACTTTGTTTCATGTAATGTTCTACGATTCACTTTGTTTTTGTGTTCTTGATGGTGAATTAATATTCCATCGTGCGGCTGAAGGACCATGAAATATTTTGAACAAATGTTTAATTCAATAATGTTTCAAAATAAATGTTACTCTACAAGTTTACACATGTTCGTGTCGCTCTGATGCGGTACCTTGCATTGTCTTTCCAGCATTCGTCCAACACTACCACTGCATGTAATCGATGGCACTCATCTCATAGTACTAACTCGTCTCGCCGTGCCGGCGCACACATACGGCGTGTATATTCCCCACATTCCGCGTTCCCCACTTGGTCACATGTCACTTGCCCATAGGCGGACGAAAAACAGTCACTTTGCAAATCCTCCTCATCTTGCATTGGGATAGTAACTGTTGACGTCAGTCAACAGTTACTCATCGCATCAAACTCATAGCATCTAAAGACATACTCAGGTATGTCTTTTGATGCTACAGCATCTACTACAGGACTGGAAACTACAGGACTGGAAACTACAGGAAATGAGTATTTGAGGAGTGTTGTTGTGGCATCAAGTGGCAGGAGTCTGATATCCAGATTTTTCGAAAATTTCAGAATTTGTGGGCTTCACTTGAAAATAAATTATATACCACAATGCTGGATGAAGTCTCGTTCAAGGCTTTCTAGAAGAACAACGAGTGAAAATGGTTAACTACATCCAAAATGTCTTAAAAGACGTAAGTCATCCAAGAGAAGGCTACAAAGATTTATTACAGGTCTCACTCCTGGACCTAGGAGGTTTGTCTGGTTGGTCTAAAAACGACTTCAGTCGATGGGCTACAAATAATGATTTGGATATGGTACAGCTTCTGAGCACTTACCCAGATTCAGACCAAAAGCCAAAAAGTGCTCTCATAGTTGCCAATAGACACCTTTAGTATTTGTCAGAAACAAAAGCAGAATTGGCTTTTTCGGACGAACTTATTGCTCAGGCTGATAAAGACATAATGACTAAAAATTTAAAAACCGAACCTGCAAAGGAAAATGAAAAGAAACGATTAGATGGTAGAAACCTAGTTTTAGAAGAAAAAGCCATTTCTGAGCCTGAGCCATTTCGTTACTAATAAAACAAAGACGTTCTTTAAATTTTTTGGGATCCACGAATCACTTTGCAGTGATTCGTCGATCCTGTTATGCAGTGATTCTGTATTCTGTTATGCAGTGATTCTATAAGAAATCATGTGAACGCTCTTAACGTAAACGCTTAGTTATTCAATGTGTTAATAGCTTAAGTGATTTTCTTGGTTAAATAATGTATTACGTACGTTCCGATATAATGGGATAATACAAGGAAATCATTATGCATGTGTTGAGATTTTGGATGAATCTGCACATACCACATTAGCGGGTCAAATAACTTTTATAAAAACATTGATTGAGAGCCTGCGTTGCGTTAACTCCTAGAGTTAATTGACAGACACAGCTAAGCTATCTTTTCGAAGCCGTTTTCTAGCTACTTAGTAAGTTTACCAGATATATATTCACTTAACCTAACTTTTTTTTACTTGTAACGGGACAAGCTTACTGGTCTGTATTACTGGTTTGTATTGTCTTCCGGCGAGTGTAAGTAACACCACCTTTTCTTTTACATCTGCTTTTACACCACCTCTTTTGGAACCCCATTTTTTTTTAACCACGTTTGGAAGCACCTTTAGAACCACCTAGCTGAAATCTATCGACCCCTCTACCCACGCCGACGTAGTCACAGCAGAGATCCACATTCGTGGACGACTCGTGGCATATTACAGATAAGCATAGTTTTAAGTATTGACTTGATATTGTTAGGGTATATGTTTTAAAATAAATAGATTATTACGAGCCCTCATATAACGTTCAACAAAGTATTCAACTGGTTACTCCCGCTGATTAAGCAACCTATTTAGGTAGGCATTGTCTCACTATTTTTGTATATATAGATTGCGGAAAGGTCATCATGCACTTTGACATTTAAACCGCTTTTCTGTATAAGCTGTTTATTTCTTTTATGCTGCAGTTCCAGGTATAAAACCACATTTTTAGTAAACTTTTGAATTCTTTTTGTTATGTAACACCATTTTAAAATTTACAATTGTAAAGTAAACCTAGTAATAAGAATACTGTGTATATTATTTTTCTTTTCTCCAAACATTACAGAAAGTGCCAGGGTGTATTCGGTACCCAGGATAATTGGGGACTATCTGACTTAGCTGCGCATAGTCAGTGGCGTCCACGGTAATTAGTGGCTTCGGTAATCGCCGAACTTATTCATTTAATTTGAATCTTATTTTTATTTTTATTAAGAGCTGAGCTAGTTTAGGCAAATTTTTATTGCCCACTGAGACTCGGGGCGTAAGCAGTTTGCAAAAACTTAAATTTATATTATTTTCAAACACCCTAATATATAAAAAGTACAGACAGATTTTTCATTTTGTAGGGACATATTTTGGGACGTTTAGCAGCTAGACTTACATTGAATTGTATATTTGGAAATACTGGTATTTATGAATATGAAAATTCAGTCAGTACCTATATTTTTTGAAGCATTGTAATATTCATTAAATTAATTAATAAGTTGAAACAGCATGAACAGAAATTGCACCAACTACTCCGGTCAAAAGTTTAGAAATCTAGTTTAGTATCTCACCTATCCAGTTTACGTATATATCGCGAACAATAGAGATATTCTACTATTGCCCATTATACAAACTAGCGTCAACATTAAAATGGCGTGTGGAGGGAAGTTTATATAATTTAATAATTATTACTCTAATTTGAATTTTAATTGTGACTCAGTAAGCAGTTATATGAAAAATATAATGCCCGGATTTGTTCAAATAGTAGGTATCCAATAAAAGATATTTATATCTTATTGTCCATCATCGCCAAAACCTAAATAATAGCTAATAATTTTCTAATAGATTTAAAGATAACGCAGCTTTGATATATGACTGTAATCTATGTAATAAATCGTACGTTTTCAAATTTCTGTGTAAGTAATATAGGTACAGTCAAATTTATGGCTGTATCAAATACGAGTACATGATTTTAGGACATATTTCACAGTTAAACATTTGTGAATGAGTCAAATGATTTTTATTTGTTGTTAATTTATTAATCTGAAATTAGCTTCTATCCCAAAGTGATCCCTGTAATAATAAAGATACCCCTAAATATTCTAATTCTACAATATTTATTCTACAATATGTTAAACAAAGTAACAGAAAGCATTTTTTCTATATATAAACTAATGTACTTACAAACATACATACCTACCTACTATAAATTAGCATCTACATAATAAAACATATCTTAAATTATTATTAATAATAATGAAATAATATACATATAGTAATATACATACAGTCTATGAATCGTAAACACTATACACCTGTCACATATTTAAAATACTTCATTATATGTACTTACATAAGAAGTAGTATGACGTTTAGACGTAAAAACGTAGTAGATCTGAAGATAGAAAAAAGATCTTAAGTAGAATTGGGCATTGTATAGTAATATTGTAGACGATGGGGTGCCGGGGCGGTTGTCCTGGTATATTATGCGAGAATAAAAGTGTTTTAATAAGAATTAAAAGTGTTTTTACCACAGAAGTGGGATCAATCAGTGACTTATTAGTGGATAGATTAAATAGTGTTAATTATTTTGCGACCAAATAGTGACGTGATCCATAAAATGGTCCTCGCGAGTTTGTCTTCGAGTAGAGAGTAAAGTAGAGCAGAGCACAGCAACATAATTCGACGTCTGGAGACATATAATAAATTAGCAAAAGTTAAGACATATACCTAATATTATTGTTCCTACTATGAATGTAATCGTGAATTAAAGAATTATCATAATTTATTGTAGATCACCGCGTTCCCAATGCTAATTAATCTATAATAAAATATAAACTGTATAACTGTATAACTGTATGTTATGTCACTCATTAATAGATTTAACGTAAAGCTTAGTACAGACCGGTGCAGAATGTAGCTTACTCTTAAATAAAATTACAAACATATAAATTGTCATTTTGAATCAGCCCTAATTACGCTAGAAAGTATAGAAGGCACCGTATGTGCTTCCCTCTTTGAATCGGGTTTTGTTCACAATTTCATGGATTTAAAATTTTTTCGCGGAACCTTAATTCTTTTTTAAAATAAACATAGCCTAGTTACTCCTTATAACATCAGCTATCTGCCAGTGAATGTCCCGTCAATGGGTCCAGCCGTATCGCAGACAGACAGACAGACAGACAGACAGACAGACAGACAGACAGACACACAGACAGACAGACAGACACACAGACAGACAGACAGACAGGACAGGGCAGGCAGGCAGGACAGGAGAGGACAGGACAGGACAGGACAGGACAGGACAGGACAGGATAGGACAGGATAGTATAGGACAGGACAGAATAGGATATGATAGGACAGGACAGGACAGGACATGGCAGGACATGACAGGACATGACAGGACATGGCAGGACATGACAGGACATGACAGGACAGGACAGGGCAGGACATGGCAGGACATGACAGGACAGGACAGGACAATGTTGATAAATTATAACCGGCATTCAGTGTAGGAATGAAGGAAATCTGTAAAATCTTATTAGTTGGTATAAATTAAAGAATATTAATTTGTGTATATTTCATAAAACTTAGATTTTCAGGAGCCGTGGATCAGCTTTGTTACTTTTATAATCAGGTCTTAAAATCACGGTTAAATACCGATACACTTTTTTAGATAACGTATTACATAGAGAAGTCAGGATGGCCGAAGGTTAGTTAGAAACTACACTCAATGCTTCTCCGTAAAGGGACGACATGTTTGTCTCCTGTATGTTACCGACAGAAGAAGACTGTCTTATTCTTATATATAGTAGTTATAAACTATAGTAGTAGTAGTAAGAATAAACTATAAATGAGCAATGAGCCCTTAAAAACAAAAATTGAAAAATTATTATCACAAAATTATCTCAAAGGAAATTGCAAGCGGTATGTAATCAATTAGATACCTTAGAAGATGTTGGGCGAAGAAATTGATACAAATTTAGAAAGAATTGGAACAAACTGAAATAAGGTCGCTTATTTTAAGTATGAATCGTCATTGCCAAGAGGTTATTCGTGGTAGAGGCGGAAATTGCTATTGACATTCCTTCTTTGCATATTTTTCATTTAATTTTTTTCATTTAATTTTACATTTAAGTAAAAACAATATGCTTTAAGTAAAAATGTTATGCTATAGAATTGTGTATTTCTAGTAATGTAATGAATAAACTGAATCAAAAAGAACGTAAAGAAAAGATAAAGGCCATCATACGATTTAAATTCCATCTTGCTGGTGGACTGCACAGGGCGTTACAAAATTTAATGGAAAAATACGTCGCAACTGTTACACCCTGTACTGAATAAAACAAAATGTTATTGAGAAATAATAGAGCATTTACATTCTTGAATAAAGAGGCCATCATACAAAAATCATAGAAAACAGACAAGAGGTCTAGACAAAAATGTACTTCAAACGTTTGGTTATTTTTTGGTGGCGCGTTAATTTCTTGGAGAAGTGTATATAATATCTAGTGTTCTTACGAAGATGATATCAGAACGAGGGATAAGGTTCCTTTTCGCATGAGAACCTATTTGAAGCATTGTAACAATTGTCTAAAAACATTTTTCGGAATGACTTAATTTCTATCATATATATGTCTTATATATGATAGTGGTGACATGACAATGCCGAACATATTGTGATGCAGTTACAGCCTGTAGGTTTTTTGTACTCTGCGCCAGACCTGCTTCTGGTATGAAATTTTAATACATTTCGTTTCCATGAAGGATCTAATATATTCTAGATTGCGAATTCAAATTTTCTTCTCTCATTGAATAAACAAATATGCATGCACAGTAATTAAAATCCGCACTCTCATATTCACCACATAGTTTATATGGAAATTGTAGGATTATAATTGTTATATTAAATAGTTAGCAGTTAATTATTTCATACTAGGCATCATGAAGTACAAGTTTATGAATAGCGTTTGCAGTTAGAATAGACTAAATTTATAATTAAATTAGTTGGATAATTTTCTACCTCACTGGCGTCAATATTGGATTGTAGTCGGTAATGTCTGACCATTATTTAGTCGGTAATATCTGAGGTTCATTCCTCACTAGCGAAATCTAATGTTCACAATAAACCGCATTAGTGTGATGTCACATAGTTATACAACACAACTTAATGTCGGTTGCCTATATACAGGACACTAGAATCTGCCCCGTAATGAATTTATTTATAAAGGCTGAATTTTTAACGGCTAAACAAATGGTAGAATTTTATTCTATTTCTCCCTTGCAAAAATAATAAAAACATTCAGTTGCCATTTACCATGCAGAAGAGATGTTAGATTATGTTGTA
>CAXKVY010015365.1:0-15550 GCA_964058915.1 Tetropium fuscum
AATCTACTACACACCAATAGCGGTAAATCCGGAATTATGCCACAAGCTGATTGATTTTAGTAACTTGTTGCCTGCACAATTTGTTAAGAGATGCAGTTTTAGAAAAAATAACCGACTTTTTTACCAGTGTGGCCCAAATATACATACAGCCCCGTCGCAAAAGCACCCGGGTTTGCGAAACATAAACATAGAATACAAAAAATAGTTTGGATGTTGCTGAATCATAACTTAACCACATCCGATTAAACCCATTTTCACGAAAAAAAGTTTTTCCTGTCGAGAATGGTAGCGTCGTATCCTTAGATGATTGTTGTGGATTCTTCTTAAATAATGGATCAAAATCAGATTTTTTGGTTTCACAAATAAGTTCCCGAGACACTTCCTCCAATTGAATGTTTTCTAAAATTGTTTGATAGTCTAGGATGGTGGAAACTAGTGTACTAGCACTACATGAAAGGCTGGTGGTTTCCATTGCCACATCTTGTGTCTCGATCGTAAGATCTTCTGTGATAGAGTCAACCTCATCTGGAATGCTGCTCGTAAAAGGCTCATTTGGAGTTGAAGGCAATGCTTAATTTTTCCGTCACTGAACTAGGTTTTTTGAAAAAACTGTCTAATTTAACACATTTTTCGGCTTCTATTTGTAGCATCTTTATCTTTTTATCGCAATCTTTCTACGCCACCTTTACGCTTTTTATCCTTCATGGTGCAAAAAGTTAAAACTTCGTCTAGGTACGTCAAATGTTATCTAAAATTACTAAAGCAATTACTAATTAGCTACATATAAATCTTTATGTCTTTCTTTATACCTACCTAGAGATTTACTTTATCAAGACTTATTCTAGCATTCTAGCACAACGTGCAACGTATATCCCCTGCAAATTATAACTGAACACTAAAGCGACATACCTGATTTGAAATAGTGATGTGTGGATCCGACTGAACTCGGCCAGGATCGATTTTTCTAGAAAGAAATATTACCGTTACTATTTGTAGAATCACTACTATTTGTTTACAACAATCGCCCTGTATCAAAACGCGCTTTGGCGCAAAAAAAAGAGGCGAAAAGACAATCTTTGACAGCGTCTGCCGGCAAAATGGGACCGTCTGCTCAAATTTTCTTTTCATATATTGAATCAGCATAATTATCAATAGGTACTATACAGCCCTATAGGTACTATATATACTCAACAGGGTGCAAGGTATCCCCCATATGTTAATCTGCCGCGCTTGAGTAAATCCCAAATTCCCCTGTTGGGCTTTCCTACTATTACTTATTAGCTAATAATTTAACTTGCCTATTCTGCTTATTATTTGATATTCAATTATTACCTAACCTTTATTATTTGATGTATGTACTACTTTACATGCAGGTATGTCGAAAAACAAAGAACGCAAAATAAATAATCGTCGTCCTTGAAAAGCTAACAGTTACGTCACCCTGAACCACTTTCATTTCCTTAGTAGTTTGCATAAAATATCAATTTAATTTAAGCCACCTAACGCATGTGTTGATAATTTGGTAAATTACCTATGAAAAATTATGGATTGCTCTCCTTTTCCCGTTATGAACTCACAGCCACAAGATAAGAAATATTAGCAAATAAATACAATATTATACCTACCTGTTATTTACACAGCGCCGATATGATTTCATCACTCGATTATTGATAAGAAAATGAATGATAAATCAACATAGATACTTATAAGCAATTGAATAGACAAGACGCCCCCAAACGCAGTCTAAGAAGCAGTAACAATGTGGAAGGTTCTATGTTTCTTTTTGCTGGTGGCGGACAGTTCGGTTTTGGGTCAACTGTGTGGAAACAAAACCGAGTACAAGTGCCAGTGCAAACAAGTGACCGACGAGACTTCGCACCTCCCCCTGTCTATCGCTGATTGTTCCGGATTAAATTTGGACACTTTCCCGTATGAAGTGGAAGACGACATAAACTACCTGTTACTTTCCGTAAACAACATCGAGGCGCTGGACCCGAAACAGCAGAAATTAGTCAGTAAGGATTTGCAATCGCTAATTTTGTCGCACAATAAGATACGTCGCATAGACGATGAGTTTTTCCTCAACGTTGATAATCTGAGAGAACTCGATCTGAGTCACAATTACATAAGTAGTTTAGATGATGGGGATATTTTCCAGAATTTAAATAAACTGGTTAAGTTGGACTTGAGTTTCAATGGCATCAAAACGTTACCTAATGGATTCTTCGATGATTTGGTTAACATTAGGCATTTGGACCTTAGTTACAACTCATTAGGGGAATTTTTAAGTAGCTCTAAAGATATGTTAACTACCACCTTAAGCATCAACACCAAGCTAACCCACCTGGGCTTAAATGGGTTGAATATCTCCAATCTCCACAGCTCCTACTTTGACGATTATACCAGCCTGAAATACCTGTCACTAGCCAATAACGCTTTTGAATTCATACCAACTGTTCCATACTCCTTAGAGCATCTGGATCTATCGGGAAACAAATTCGCCTACATATCAGCAAGGTACTTGAACTACCATTCCCTGAAGGTGCTTAATCTCAACCGAATGGCAACTTTAACAGACATCCACCATTATGCTTTCTACAATCTGGTAGCTTTAGAGAAGTTATCGATCACAGACTGTCCGAATTTAAAAGAGTTCAGTGAATTGGCTTTTGATGTAGCGTCGAAAAATACCAACCTCCATCCGAAATACCTGTACTTAGCCAGGAATGGTTTGAGGAGGCTGAATGAGTCTTACCGGTACTTCTTTAAGAATATGGAATTAGTAGATTTGAGTCACAATCCTTGGAAATGCGACTGTGATATTTTGTGGCTAACCGACTTCGAGCATATTTTGTATAATCCACGAGAAATAAGGTAAGATGATATACGTTTCCCCTGCTTTGATATATATTAAGTATTAGTGTATGCAAATTTATATTATTTTATAATATTTAACGTAATATTGGGTAGGTATTCATCAAGTCAAATTTCTATGGCCGGCAGCGTATTTGTATCCAATTATTTAGGTGCAGTTTATTAGTATAGCATACGATACCATCGGAGATCAAATATGTGTATATATACTTAGCATTATAAGATAAAGGGAGATTATTATTACCTATATATTGTAATATAATGTTGTTATAACTTAATATATACTTATATATTGTTGTTGAGTAGCGGTTTAGTGTGACCGTACCTATTGTAATTTTAAATGATTAATAATAAATAAAAAGTTATATTCAAAATTAATGACACGTGAAAGTACCTCACTCGCCAATTTATTGTCCAACGGCGGTTGCACAAATGTCCTGAATTCTTAGTTGTTTGCGGTGCACTCGAAAATTCAAATTATGCGTAATATGCGGCGAAAAAGACACAGGTCGTGATTGCTGTTTAATTAGCACTGTCTTTCTATATCGGAATGATTCCGCTTGTGTCAGTGGTGGGGAGCAGTTTTTTTCTTTACACGCCCAATTTTATATACAAAAAAACTGAAATATAATTATTCCCAATAGCTAAAATATATTTAAATATGCATAATAAATATATACACATATATACATACTCGCACATAAAACAAAAATTACACTGATAGACGAATAAGAAAGAAAACACACTTACCAGTGTTATATATTGACCTTTGCTCAAACAATAGCAGGGAACCGATGAGCAGAAAATCAGTAAAAAAGTGTTTCAAAGATATGAATATTGGTGTGTTAGGCCGATAAAGGATAGATGCGATTTATGTGTCCAATTTGAATGTAAAAATCTAAATGAAGAAGAAAATAGAAAACGTAGAGAAGACAAACAACACTGTACCTTGTGGCATTCCATATTCTACAGGTAGTGTATCACCTATTACATTATGTACTTTCACGCTCTGGTGGATAGATAACTTTGAAAGAGTTTTAAACTATTCCATCTGATACCAATGTCATCAAGTGATTGTAAAAGTAAGACATAACTAACTGTATGAAACGCTTTTGGATAAGTAATAAAAGTACAGAGACAGGGTTTTGATAGATTTAGTGCAGAGGGAATTTTTGTTAGCTAACGCTACTATTGCATCTTCAGTTGACACATTGTCTTTAGATCCAAATTGGTTTTCGGAAATTACGCTATATCTTGCATTTAGTCTCTTTTTTATAATGTTTTCAAAAACTTTGGTTACATTGGTTATAAGAGATATGGGCCGATAGTTACTGCCGTCCTCTTTATCTCTGTTTTATAGATAGGGACAATATTGGATTCCTTAAAAGCTGTTGGTTCTGATGTTATTAGTTATTATGTTTGATTTCATTAGCATCTGTAGGAACTAACACAAAACTTAACATGTTCATACTCTTCATACCAATTAACAATGAATCAATTGCCGGTTGTGCTGTGTAAAATGTAAATTTTTTAAATAAACAAAAATTTTATTAATAATTTTCTTTTTTATTTAATTTTCCTAAATTTACTTCTTTTCCCTGATTACTCTCTCTTACTCTCTCTATATACCTAAATAGATACGTTCATTTAATTTTGATATACAAAAATATTCTACAGCCTATACGTATTATACTATTTGTTGTTGCAATCATTTTTTTTTTCAAATTAAGATCACAATTTTATAATAGGTAAACTTTTTATATTATTAGTTAAACATTCCATTTTGAAATATTAAATATCATTCACTGCAACTGAAATCCGAGGTTTTCATGTTTTAACGCTCCAGGCGCTCCACTAGATAGCTAGTGCCAGAAACTAATTTTTAAATCAGAATGTAGTTTCATCAATCAGAAGATCAAGTTTCATTGATCATTTATACTTGAATTTAAAATATTAATACTCCAACACTTGCAGTGACGTTTTATGACATTAGTTTTTGACGGAACTCAAATTCTTAGAATACACAAACCTAGTCTACTATTTATATTTGTTCTATTTGAACATATTATGTATAAAACCATTAGGCATACAGTTATCCAGAAGATGTTAAACTTTAAAATGCATAAAATCTTGTTGAACCTATTGAAAAACAACTACTCCTCCAGCTATGTGCTAGAGAATATTGAATTACATATACAATAGAGTTCTGAAGCATTCAAAGTGGGAGTGATACAGAAATTGCTTGCTTAGTCAAAACTAAAATCATTTGTTGGTCTTATGTATTAATTGTTTTTTCGAAAATTCTAAAAAAATCCAATTTTCACCCTGGATATATTTATATATTTATTAGCTTTGAAGTTCTTTGCTATTCATATTTGTTTTGTGAAAAGTAATCTTGGGTTTGTAGCATTTCATTACATAGAGAAATAAGCAAATAGACAAATAAGAAGGAAGATACACTTCCTTCTTATATATATATATATATATATATATATATATATATATATATATATATATATATATATATATATATATATATATATATATATATATATATATATATATATATATATATATATATATATATATATATATATATATATATATATATATATATATATATATATATATATATATATATATATATATATATATATATATATATATATATATATATATATATTTATATATATATATATATATATTGTGAAAAGTAATCTTGGGTTTGTAGCATTTCATTACATAGAAATAAGTAAATAGATGAATAAGAAAGAAAACACACTTACCAGTTTTATATCTGGACACACATACGGAAATGAACCGCTATACACATGAAAACGAACCACTTAGAAGTTGTACAAGTTCTTTCACCTTTCTTGGGGATCTTCAGAGTAGTATACGATTTATTTATTATACGAAATAAATCTATTATACGAATATAATCTATAAATATTATACGAAATATATATATATATATATATATATATATATATATATATATATATATATATATATATATATATATATATATATATATATATATATATATATATATATATATATATATATATATATATATATATATATATATATATATATATATATATATATATATATATATATATATATATATATATATATATATATATATATATATATATATATATATATATATATATATATATATATATATATATATATATATATATATATATATATATATATATATATATATCAGTGTAATTTTTTCGTATGTGTGTCCAGATATAACACTGGTAAGTGTGTTTTCTTTCTTATTCGTCTATTTGCTTATTTCTATGTAATGAAATGCTACAAACCCAAGATTACTTTTCACAAAATAAATATGAATAGCAAAGAATTTCAAAGCTAATATATATATCCAGGGTGAAAATTGAACACTGATATAACACTGGTAAGTGTGTTTTCTTTCTTATTCGTCTATTTGCTTATTTCTATGTAATGAAATGCTACAAACCCAAGATTACTTTTCACAAAATAAATATGAATAGCAAAGAATTTCAAAGCTAATATATATATCCAGGGTGAAAATTGGATTTTTTTCGAATTTTCGAAAAAACAATTAATACATAAGACCAACAAATGATTTTAGTTTTGACTAAGCAAGCAATTTCTGTATCACTCCCTCTTTGAATGCTTCAGAACTCTATTGTATATGTAATTCAATATTCTCTAGCACATAGCTGGAGGAGTAGTTGTTTTTCAATAGGTTCAACAAGATTTTATGCATTTTAAAGTTTAACATCTTCTGGATAACTGTATGCCTAATGCTTTTATACATAATATGTTCAAATAGAACAAATATAAATAGTAGACTAGGTTTGTGTATTCTAAGAATTTGAGTTCCGTCAAAAACTAATGTCATAAAACGTCACTGCAAGTGTTGGAGTATTAATATTTTAAATTCAAGTATAAATGATCAATGAAACTTGATCTTCTGATTGATGAAACTACATTCTGATTTAAAAATTAGTTTCTGGCACTAGCTATCTAGTGGAGCGCCTGGAGCGTTAAAACATGAAAACCTCGGATTTCAGTTGCAGTGAATGATATTTAATATTTCAAAATGGAATGTTTAACTAATAATATAAAAGGTTTACCTATTATAAAATTGTGATCTTAATTTGAAAAAAAAATGATTGCAACAACAAATAGTATAATACGTATAGGCTGTAGAATATTTTTGTATATCAAAATTAAATGAACGTATCTATTTAGGTATATAGAGAGAGTAAGAGAGAGTAATCAGGGAAAAGAAGTAAATTTAGGAAAATTAAATAAAAAAGAAAATTATTAATAAAATTTTTGTTTATTTAAAAAATTTACATTTTACACAGCACAACCGGCAATTGATTCATTGTTAATTGGTATGAAGAGTATGAACATGTTAAGTTTTGTGTTAGTTCCTACAGATGCTAATGAAATCAAACATAATAACTAATAACATCAGAACCAACAGCTTTTAAGGAATCCAATATTGTCCCTATCTATAAAACAGAGATAAAGAGGACGGCAGTAACTATCGGCCCATATCTCTTATAACCAATGTAACCAAAGTTTTTGAAAACATTATAAAAAAGAGACTAAATGCAAGATATAGCGTAATTTCCGAAAACCAATTTGGATCTAAAGACAATGTGTCAACTGAAGATGCAATAGTAGCGTTAGCTAACAAAAATTCCCTCTGCACTAAATCTATCAAAACCCTGTCTCTGTACTTTTATTACTTATCCAAAAGCGTTTCATACAGTTAGTTATGTCTTACTTTTACAATCACTTGATGACATTGGTATCAGATGGAATAGTTTAAAACTCTTTCAAAGTTATCTATCCACCAGAGCGTGAAAGTACATAATGTAATAGGTGATACACTACCTGTAGAATATGGAATGCCACAAGGTACAGTGTTGTTTGTCTTCTCTACGTTTTCTATTTTCTTCTTCATTTAGATTTTTACATTCAAATTGGACACATAAATCGCATCTATCCTTTATCGGCCTAACACACCAATATTCATATCTTTGAAACACTTTTTTACTGATTTTCTGCTCATCGGTTCCCTGCTATTGTTTGAGCAAAGGTCAATGTAAGTTTTAATTAAATCAGCGTAGATAGGCATAAGTGAAGCTCTGCTCTAGATATTCTTTTTTCGTTATTATATTTCTTTATTATATTATTATTATTTAAGTATTATTTAAAATAATTGCTTCAACGACTAAGAATATTTAAACATTTATAAACAAGTATACGGTAAAGCGGGGTAATTGTGAAAATGAGGCAAATGTGATATCAGGTCTATACTTCGGTATTATCTGTCAAAACTGATTTCTTTAGGCATGCACAGTCAAAACTTACACCCTTCAACCGTTTTGACAATGATATATGATTTTGACTTAGTTCAGATGCGAAATTTCCCGACCGAGACTTGAGTCAGATGTTGAGGTAATAATTTCAGTGGTTTCAGAGGTAATAAAGGCATTTGAGGTAATAATTTCAGTGCGACATCAGGTGTTTCTTATGGGCAAGTTATTGCAGTTCATTTTCAGAGCCGACTTGTTAAAACATTGCTCACAGGGGTAAGAAACTCTACATTTTAGGTTACTTTTACTAGATTTTACGAGGTAATTTCATATTTTTTTATACTGGCCTATGTTACATTTGCCCCGCAAGAAATGAATAAGCGGGCAATCGTAAAATACGGTACCTATATCACATTTGCCCATTTACCTTTTACAATGTAACGATGTATAACATATGTTACATTTAGTCCACCTACATTTTCAGACTTTAGAAATGGTTCGTATATACAAAAGAAAGCGTGATGACCCAAATTATTCCTCGGATGATCTACAAGTAGCTCTACAGGAAGTTCGAGCTGGTCCAATGACTCTCTATAAAGCCTCCAACAATTTATAAAATTCCGTATTGCACCCTTTATAGTCGTTTAAGAGGTCTTCGGGGCACAATAAAACAAAAGAAGGGAACACTCGGAGTAGTTTCCACAAACACCAAAACACTTTCACTTCGCTCGACGCGCGTTTCGCCAACCAAGTTGGCATCATCCGGAGACGATTAAAACTCGTCTCGTCTTCAGTTTTAATCGTCTCCGGATGATGCCAACTTGGTTGGCGAAACGCGCGTCGAGCGAAGTGAAAGTGTTTTGGTGTTTGTGGAAACTACTCCGAGTGTTACAGTTACATCAAAGGTTCCAGCCCTATCCAGCAAAAGAAGGGAAGATTAACTGCGATGAATTGGAATTAGGAATTAGAATTAGCCAAAGGCATTACCATTTTAGAAAAGTGGTGATTTAGATTGTCCGAAAAGGAAGCTTTAGAGCTAGTATTTCAGTTTGAGAAATATCATAATATAGAGACTCCATTTAAAGATGGCATGCCAGGCACTGATTGGTTTCGTGGCTTTAAAAAAAGCAAACGACCACAATCAGTAGAATACGCTAGGAAAAATGCCACAGACCCTTTTATCGTCTATTTACGTTTTTAAAGAAACTACAACTACATGGTACATCTTCCCAAATTTGGAATCTCGAGGATAGTGGTTTTTCTATAGACCCTAGCAAGACAAAAGTTGTTGGTAAGCGAGGACTGCCCTGCACCCCTGTTATTAGTACTCCCGGCCGTGAAAATACAACCGTTGTGATGTTGGCTAGTACTTCTGGGGTAAAAGGCCCACCATTAATAATTTTCAAAGGTGCTAATGTTTGGGACCAATGGCAAGTTCCTGACAACGTCTACCCTGGATTATCATATGCTGCAAGTAGATTTTCCTCAACTACTTTCAGAACACGGTAATTCCTGCTTTAGGTAAACAACGACCAGTACTGATCATATACGATGGACATTCGACACACGTCACCACAGAAGTCATTAATCTGGCAAGGAGAGAAAATACTACAATTATCAAGTTCACCTCACACTAGTCATTAATGACAACCTTTAGACCTTGCAGTCTTTAAACCCGTGAAAACAGCTGAGATGAGAAGTTGGTTAAGTGGCAGAGACACAATGTGAGGCGAAAATTGCCTAAAAAGATGTTTTCGTTATTTATCGCAGAAACATGAAAAGAGGCACAGGCAAATATAGTGCCTAGTAAGTGGCTTTAGAAAATCCGGTGTTCTGTCCTTTGATGACAAAGTAGTGACAAGGGAAAAAATCGATATCGAAGCTTTAAAACGATGGGATTCCCAAAATCCCATTTCCAAATATGATTCTGCGCAAAATAATCCACAAATTCAGCTTCCAAATAACACCACTAAAGATACTGCAGGAAATGATACCTACACAATTGCAGCATACAAATACCAATAAGATAACCTCTATCAACCCAATATACATCAAGATATGCCAGGTACCCCGACTAGATCTGATGATATTGTACCTTCACATGAGGCGTCTTCTTTTTAGAAGCTTTTACTACAATTCATTCCTCAACATCCAGCCACCACAAAAGTTTCCAAAAGGAGCATGGCTCCCGGCGCTAAAGTTATTACAGCACCGAAACACCCAGATCCGGAAATACCAAGTCATAGAAAAACAGAAGAAGTCAGAAAGAATTAATAAATATTTCCGATGAATCTAGTGAATCAAATGACGAATGGATACCTTATCAAGATTCAGATAATGATGAAGAATTTTTACAGGAAATGCAAGACGTGTACGTCTTGCATTTCCAAAGAACAAAGAACACTTAGAACAATTGAAGTTGATAAGTGTGTTTTATTATAATATGCAACCAAAAAAAGTCTATGACATTTTGTGGGTAAAGTTATTAAGAAATGTGGGTGTGGCGACTGGCTCATTAATTTTTTTAAATTTAAAAAATTTAATTTTGCCCAATGTTGAGGATGAAGACTTGGTAGATAGTGCAAATATACTGAAGATCCTTCCACAGCCAAAAGATGATCGACGTGGGTCGGTATTATCTTTTTCTGTTGAATTTGATGGTTACAATATTTCCTAGTTACCCTCATTGTGTTTTAAATGCTTAAATTTGGTATCAAACATACAGAATATAATATTATTTTAGTTCAAGATATTGGTATTTTCTCCGTTCTCCGTTATTCCGTTTTATAACTTCGTTATTTTTCGACAAAATAAAATAATTCAAAAACCAAAATGCACGGAAAACGTATATTTTTTACATTAACCCACATATACTTTTTGTACAACTCTTAGAGCAAAAGAGAGGTTGTTTTCACATTTACCCCAACACAAGGGACAAAGGGCAACCACAAGGGGGTGATATCCTTTTAAAAAAAATTAAATATTAGCAAACCAAAAAATTAATTCCCTATTTTGATTACTTATTAGCATAGTTTTGTAAATGATCGAGGATAATTCAGGAATTTTTCCAAAAATATTTTTTTAGTGATATCTAAAATTGTATTACAAAAAAACACGACTGTCAAAGGAAAATATCCACTGCCACCATACTTTCTGGATGATACGTGACATTGCAACCATTGCAAGTATAGAGGGTAGAGGTAAGAAGGACACCCTCATATGCGGGGACAGTTGCCAAAGTGTCCAGCTGTAAGCAGTAAATAATAGTTCCAAGTTCCAAATCCCTCCAGAATGGCGATAGAGGGGCCAAAGGGTAGCAAAGGGGTATGAAATGAATGTAGCATTTTCCTATTTTACGCATCCCATTTTACGTTCTATTTTTAAAAACTGGGTCATAACAAAGCGGTGGAATTTCTTTTTTGCTTTTACTTCTCTCTCCTACTCTAAAATACTTTTTGGCGCTTTCATTAAAATTTACCCACTTGCTACAGTAGCGCCACCCTAATTTAAAGCTTTTCAAAGGCCACTTTTTGATACACAGACGGTTCTCCTTACGGTTTATTACTATTTTGGTCGATGTGTATCGATTTTTTATAATAATGATGTAATAATATACCTATACTATGTACACTTTCATAAAATAATAGTTGAAAAAAGGACACAAATGTGGAATTCTCCATATAAATTATAATCCGGTAAGTAAGGTACTTACTTAGATACCGGATTATTATTTATATGGACATTTTTGTTATGCAAGGTTTTTCGTTAACTAACTAAAAAGATACCGCACAGCAAACTTGATGATACTCATGGAAAAGGCTCGGAAAAACAATAGTATTGTGCTTTACACCTTTCGATCGAATAGATTTTCTGCACTTATTCCTTACATATAGGTACATACTCAGTTCAGATCGGGGCAACCAAGAACAAGATACATCAGTTGATCCTGATACTGAATAATGTGCTTTTAATAAATGTATGTAGTAATCAAACTGAGGAGATTTTAAGTGGCCAGAGCTTAGGCTACATTTTTGACAACGTTTCAACGTTACAATCAAAATCAGGTTAAATCAAAATAAAATGAGATTAGAAGTTACCTACCTATAACACGAATGTAAATACAAATTCAGCGATGTTGCCAAAAATATTGCCGGTTTTTAAATTAACACAACGAATTTATAATTTATTATGTAAGAAACTGTTACTAAATAAGTTAATCCAGCACCTTATAGTACCTCCTAAGTTCTCACTTTTTTCTTATTATGTTAATGATAGAGATTTCATTCTTATTAAAATATATTTTTATCTAATTTTACAATCCTGTATAACATGACTTACCATCCGACAACATCGCGAATTTTACGGACCATGTCCAACCCCTTCCACTCTGCACCATTGGATCAAGCAACAACATACGTTTTTATACAAACGTCGCCTTCAAAAATTCGTAAAATCTTTATTTTATTAAAGTTCAATTAATTTTTGAAGAGTCTCTCAGTCTCAAAATATCAAGAAATTTATAGATTCAACTTATTTCACTAACAGGCACTATCACGCCTTCACTAACAGACACTCTTAAACTTGAGTCCCCATAAGACAACAATACATTAATTTTTAAAATAGGAAGCTCCGCCAATTTGAGATCCTAACCTAATTAAGATGGTCAGTTGCAAGCTTCAAATGTGAAATGTACGCAGTGCTACCACGTGTTTGCAAAACACCCTAGAATATTGCGTCGGACAACTTCTATCGAATAGCGGGATAATCCGAAATTTTAATTTTTTTACGATACGTGTTGTTGCATTTCCACAGTCGAATTATATACGGCGCTACTGTAGTGTAATTGTTACTTATACTGTGGTAGGAGTGTAAGGTGTAGGCAGAGAACACTACACCAGTAGTATGCAGAGAATAGTAATTGCTTTTTATTCTGTGGTGTTGGTGTAGGCACAAGTTACAAGTCATTACACATTCAGAAATCTGTGTACCTACGTCTGAAATCTACCGCTGGCGCGAACTGATGTCAGCCGAGCATTATGGTCGACCTCACGACTAGTTCAGATTTGTCCAAAAAATCGAGGCAGATAAGGCATCCTTCGCTGTGTATAATCATTGGGCTTGTAGGCTATATAACTATATTAATCTATGTAGGCTATGTAATGTATGGTGAAGGCATACTGACACTTAACGCGTATACATGCACCGTTTAGTTCGAACTAATAAGTTCAGTCATGCATACGGTTGCTAGTTCGAACTAATTTAACTCGGTCTTAGTAAGCTCGAGCTAAATATGTGCACTACGCTTTTAGTTTGGTTCCAAAAATCATGTAAACGCTTGTAATTCTATCTAAATTGGACGTTACAAATTTTAGGTGAGAAACGTTACAATACAAAAGCATCGACATATATTAAAGAACTTGGTGTACAAAAGGCGCCAAAGCAGTAGTTGGTGGTTATCTTCAGTTGGCAATAAGTGTCATGTTATGTATACAGAGAAGTAAAAGGGACCTAATTTGACGCATGTTTACAATTTACATATTAGTTCGAAGTTGTTAGATGGTTGTTAGCACAACATAGAATAGGGAATATTCCCAAAAAAATTTATTGCATAAAAATGTTCTACCATACTGAAAAATAAGATACGCAAAATATGACGCCTTCCCAATGATAAATTTGTTATAAATTATTAGTCTCGCGCGCCAGCGAACCGTTTGAAACAGGTTCAAAGTCGTGACGCCACATGCTACAATTTACAAACAACGAGAAGACCGATTCGGTCGGCTACGGGAGATCCCAGCACTCGACCGCTTGTTTTCATAGCTCATTTGGCCATTTTCCGGTGCAGCGCCTACCGAATATTGTAGCCTGTAACGTCACAGCTCGTTTCGGGCCGCGTCAATTTTATCGCTGTTTAGCTCCTTAATACTGATCGCGCGGAATTAAATTTTTTTTGCGAAGTACAACGTTATGCTGTTTTTAGTATTATTTTTACAGTAAAAATGTTTGTCATGTTCGCTTTTGTTTTCTCTGCTGTGTTGTTAGTCCGAACTAAACAGTACACGTATACGTGGTAAGTTTGTAGTACTCTGGTGAGAGCCGCGCACCTCACGCTTAGATTAATATATTATATACGGACTCACGTTCTATATTTGAATATTTGATAGTAGATATTTGGTTTCGTACTGTTATTCAAACATTAATTATTGCTGAACATTTTATACCTAACCAAATTTAATCATGAGTAGTGTCAACATATTCAACCCTTACAACATGATACTAACTATATGCCTCTTATGCCAAAAAAATTGTTAAGACCAAGGTTAAATAAACTGTTATTATTCATTATGATATAATATAAAGTTATTAAATTTTAGCGTTAACTATAGACATAAATTCACACACATAACAGCATTAAAATTCTGTATATTTTTATGGTTAAGCTTAAACATTCCCAATATTGTTTCAGATGTGGCACACCGGACGAAATTAGCCACAGAAGTGTGCTAGATCTAATTGAAAAAGATTTGCCTGACTGCTACCCAGCCATCTATGGAAAGAAATCACACCGGATTTTGATAGTGATATTAGCATCTTCCATGATAGCGCTCATTGGGTTAATATTTTATTTAATGAGATATCCATCTAGTTGGCTGGGTATAGTGGTTGGCCCAAATTCACCGTACAATTTAGCACCAACAATTCCAACAACGAGTGATCAGAGATGAGGTGGATAGCAGCCTGATGCCCATCACTCTTCAAAGTCAGCCATATTTTTATTACTACCTGCTTATAATTAATTGGCCAGTTATCTAAAATTACAGTACAACTTCGGTAATTCGGACTAATTGGAATAATCCAGCTATACGGACATGTACTACATCGGACACATTTTTACCTCTGTAATCCGCACAGATTACTCTGACAAATTGCAGACGAGGTACGTCATTCCAATTGAACGCACACAAGCATGTGTTGAATATAAACCAATAATATTGAACTTGGCAAACCAAACAACTGATGCCTAGCATGCGGTGAGAGCAAACTGATAAATAGTAGAGGATGATATTTAGTGAGCTTACGATTGTCAATTTTTTCGTTTATCTGCCATGGTTCCAGTTAAAAGACCACATAAAATAATAACAATCATGTACAATATGTATTTTATTACAAAAAAAAACATATACCTCCTTCATTCGGACACTTCAGGTGTCTGAAATAATCGAAAACTTTTACTGTCCGGATTATCGAAGTTGTACTGTAGTTGAAAACGTTAATTTATAAGTCATTTCATTAATTCACAAACTATTGTATTAAAATTATAAAACTCATACCTACCC
>CAXKVY010015366.1:0-21367 GCA_964058915.1 Tetropium fuscum
TGTTTATCTCTGTTACTTCATGAAATACACCGTTTTGAAACACCATATGCTTTTATTCACATGAAATGCATTTATCGGACAACTCAAACAGCTAGCAAGCTATGGAAATCGAAGATTACACGTCATAAACTGACAACTGTGTCATTAGTTTTTTGTTGACAGTCCAGCAATAATTAGTGAATAATGGAACGCCAAACCAGAAATTTATCTCGTGATGAATGTGTTGAGGCAGCTACATTAACATTACATGGTGAAGGGTGGAGTTACAACCGCATAGCTGGAAGGTTGGGAGTGTCTCACACAACTATAGCGAGAGCAATTCAAAGGTACGCGGAAACTGGACAACATTCCAGATGGGCCGGTCAAGGTAGATCTCGTGTTACCTCTGCTATCCAGGATCGCTTTTTAAGAGTAAATGCTGTAAGACAACGATTTATAACTGCAACACATTTAAGAGCACAACTTCAAGACACAGGTGGTCCACTCATATGCGTTCAAACTGTACGCCGACGACTGAGGGAGGCAAATTTAAGACCCAGGATTGCTGCTCGAGGACCCGCATTAACAGTAGATCATCGAAGAGCCAGATTGAATTTTGCCAATGAGCATGTTAATGGGATGGAAGCAGATTGGGAACGTATTCTTTGGACTGATGAGTCAAGGTTCAGTTTATATAATTGTGACAGACGTATTCGCATCTACCGAAGACCCGATGAGCGATACAGTCAATGCAATTTTTTGCACACAACTTTATATGGAGGTGGATCCGTCATGGTGTGGGGCGGAATATCTTTGACTGGGCGAACGGACTTGGTAACTGTGAATGGAAATCTCAATTCTGACAGATACATCACAGACATTCTTGAAGCACATGTTTTGCCTTATGCTCCCTATATAGGACCCAATTTTTTACTTATGCAAGACAATGCGCGTCCCCACACGAGTCTTATCGTGAGAAATTATCTTGAAGAAGTAGGAATTGATCACATAGACTGGCCAGCCCGTAGCCGCACCTTAACCCCATTGAACATGTTTGGGATTTTATCGGTCGGCGGTTACGAAGTGAGGGACGACAACCCCAAAATTTACAAGAATTGGAAGGACGCCTAGTCGAATTATGGAATGGCCTAGATCAGAACCTAATCAGAACTTTGGTTTTAAGTATGAACCAAAGATGTCGGGAGGTCATTCGCGGAAAAGGTGGAAACACCAGATACTAATTCTCTATTTACTTTTGTTTTGTTTCCTGTTATTCGTTGTTTTATTGATTAAAGCAATCAATTTTTCTAGGTATGTTTTTTGAGTTTTTGTCCTTTTAAGACCTTTTTCTCTTCTAAAACACCTTGCTTCTCTCAATAAATTATAAGATATTAAGGAAAACAGGATGATTAGCAGGTCTCCCTCGCGCTATGGGCAAACAGATCGTACCTATTACTAATTTATTTCGGGTGCGTAACGCGAACAATTTAAATCGGAATGTGATTACTGATTAATAATTTATACTGATTAATACTTTTTTACTTTTTATTTATAATCTTACTTAAGACTTTTAAAAATCTGTTATGCTATTGTGTTAAAACATATTGAACATTCTACATGATATTTCAAACATTTTTTTGTTATTGTTTTGTCTTTTTATATTTATACCTTAAATCCTAGGGTGGGCACTGCCCATCCTGCCCACCCCTAGGAGCCGCCACTGACCGACTATGGATATAGGCGTTGAGTGAAAAATTATGTCCACTCAACGGTATAGGTGAGTATTACATGAAGATTTAGCGAAAATAGCAATACTTCCATTATGACGCCAATAGCCAGCGGGCCTGCACTTGCCCACTGGGGCAAGCTTAACGCGATTTACCGGTTCAAATACCTTTAATATTGCAGCACCTTCGCTTCACGCTGTTTACCTTGTCATAAGACGCTGTAGGAGTGCAGAAGTGATGTATCCTGGAATATATTTAAGGTTAGAGGCGGCTAGGGAGTAAACGGCGCGATATTTACCGACAGTTAGAGTAGGCTGGGTGGGATACTCACGAGAATTTAAACAAAAGAGAAAGGAGTTTTTTTCACGCGGATGAAATTTTGATATCTGAAATACTTTCTTACGTAACAAAATTTATTTTTGTTGCAACTACATAGTGTATATTGTATACAATTTAATAAATATGTTAACAGATTCATTTACTTGATTTTTATACGTAATTTACTATATTTATTGTATACAAAATTGCTGACATAATCGTGTTTGCTTGAAAACTTTAGATTACACAGTGTGACACACAGTGTATACTGGAATATTATCGCTGAACGTGTGCTACATAGGTATAGGAACGTTAATAAAAATGCAATTTGGTGGTTGTAATCTCTCGGATTTATTACGCTGAGGTACGTAAAATGGAGAACAAAGCTGTTTTTCCCTGGCACTATTTTGTTTTTGCTACACACAATGAAGCACGGTCGCTAGATACTTACATGGGCTGAGCACCAATTAATTTTGTATGAAAACAGATAGCTGCTGCTCATATTAAGTAAATACACTGAATGTTGTTTTCAGATAAAACATTTCTTATCGTTACTGCAGACAAACTACAGCCGGTGCAGATACAGATAAGCTGCACCAGAGTTTCAAATATGAACCCGAAAATACCTCAACTTGAAAAATTGGGTAGATGAGAGTAACCTAAGATGGGAGAGTTTTCTTCAAAAGCAAAAATCTGAAAATCTATAATTATTTAAAACACTTTATTATAACCAAATCGTCGCCGAATTCACTAAGAGGCGTATGTGACAAAAATGGCATTTTAACATTTTGGGGGCATTCGATATTGGACAATATTATTTGTATGCTCTCTAAGTGGCGTATCTGTACTTCAGTTAACAAATTATCTACAATACATTTTCATTCTGGCGTATATAAAATGAGACGCTAGAGGAAACACTACAATGTGGCGAATATGATATTCTCTCAAGAAGAATTTCAAGAAGATTCGCTCAAGAAGGTCAAGACGGTTAGTAAATTTTCCTTAGAAAAGCATGCCAAAAAGAAAAAGTTGGAAGGAGCTAGCTATATAATTCCCAAGACAGTGAACCTAGTTCCTCCAAAAATGGTTAATATTTCATTGCAAAGCAGTTCCTGCAAAAAAATTGGTAAAAAATGCCATATTTTTACGGATAATCAGGGGAATGAAATTCATTTTATGGCCTTGGAAACTTAACAACAGCAAGGGGAACATGTTTGTTGGTATGTGAAAATAAGGGCACCCAAGAAGAGCCGTAAAGATATTTTGCGAAAACAAAATAGACATGACTATACTCTATCCAACGAGAGAATGGACTTGCTTTGCGCATCGGCGACTAAAGAGGAGGGGCTCTGTAACGAGCTAGGCAGGACCGTCATTCGATGAAATAAATTCGTAAGTAGGTGAAATAAATTTTATTTTGAAAACATGAAAACATTTTATTTATTTCACATAAATTTATTATAAATGTATGAGCGTTATGAAAGTGGCAGATCTCCATCATCATTTACTACTTGCAAAATTTTGTCTACTGTTGGTAATTCTTTATTTCGATAGAACTCGTGAACTTTTCTCCTTATAGCAATTTTAGTGAAATCGTCGATCTTTTCTTTAAAAGACTGACGGCTTTTTTTAAAATTTGGTTCCGTTACCTGACCGGTTCTATTATATTCTGCTAAAAATTTTTTCATTGTAGTTTTTCCAAGGCCCGTTTGTTTGGTTAGTGTTAAAACTGTCTCTTCATACGACATTTGCGGATTTTCTTCCGTTAATTTCTTATATAAATTTATTATAATTATTTTTTGACTTTGATGTACGACCTAAAATTAAAAACAAAAATAAATCATTGACCACGGTTACTGGTGGTGAATAGTATGCGTATTAAATAAAACATATTTAATATTATATTTCTTTACCTGGCCTCTTTTATTCTTCTTAATTGGCGATAATGGTGGATTTATCTCGTCTCTGGCTGCTGCCATTCTTATAATAGATTCAAAACTTATTTCACAACCGTAAACAACACAACTAAAATAACCGTACTTGCGAGACTACAAATACAAACTGTGAATAGGTAGACAGTAGTAGGTACTTTATATAATTAGATACCAGGTAGGTATCGGACCCGGCCCTGGCTACCTGCTGAGCCAATTAAGACGTTGAGGGCGTTGAAATAATGTTCTAAGGGGCGGAGATCTGACCAAAACAGACGAATTTTCGCTCGAGTGCAAGTCCATTCTCTCGTTGGATACAGTATACTTCCTTCCATTTTTTGGTAAACCAGTCTCAGTCTCTTACATAACTCTGGTCTATCAAAAAATTTGACATGGTTCTTCAAATCTTACCTCGCAGAGAGAAAACAATTTGTTCACTGTTATGGTCAACAATCTGTTATAATATCGGTCACTTCAGGGGTTCCTCAAGTATCCATATTAGGATCATTATTTTTTAATGTATATATTAATGATATCTTAAATGACATTGAGGCGAATTGCTTGCTTTATGCGGACGATATGAAAATATACAGTACCATTACTGTCCTGATGATTGTAATTAAGTACAATTAGCATTAAACAAAATTAATATTTGGTGTTCACGGAACAATCTTCCATTAAATCCTACTAAATGTAATGTTATGTCCTTTTCTCTTAGACACGATGTTAGCAAATATGATTATTTGATTGATGTAGTAATTCTACAGAGACCCAATACCATCCATGACCTTGGCATAATTTTCGATCTCAACCTATCATTTCAGCCCATGTAAATGATATAGTAGCTAAAAGCTTCAGATCTCTAGGTTTTGTGATACGAAATACTCGTGTGTTGCAAAATTTAAATATTATCAATTTAAATATTATTCTTATACACGGCTCTTGTCAGACCTCTCGCTGAATATGCCTCCATTACGTGGTGTCCCCATTTCAACACTCATATTAACAGCTTAGACAGCTCCAAAGACGTTTTCTAAAATATCTTAGTTACAGGGCAGATAATACTTATCCATTGATTGGATTTTCGCAGGAGGAATTACTTTCGAGACATTCATTTGAATCATTAGAAAATCGCCGCATTATTCATCAGTTAGTTTTCCTCAGAAAACTAATAACAAATTATATTGATTGTGAAAATATACTCGCTCAACTAATTTTTTTTGTTCCTCGTATATCTGGAGGGTTTTTGTACTATTCACTTGATTGTTCTGTGTTCCATGAAGGATTTACTATTAAGAATAATCTATCAGTTGTTATTCTAGAAGAACGTTTAACCATTAGAATTTTAAAAAGACAGACTGGACAAACGGTAGGGTTCTTCGTGTTGGGGACCAGCCATTTACTATCCGCCAAAAATCAATTCAAATTATTTTCCACTTCATAAAATACATATCTTGCATTTTTTTGCAACGGTGTTCCACATTGTCTTCACAACTAGTTCTTTATACTTCTCACCGTTTTATTTTTGCATATTCCACGCCCAATCTTTCAGGATTAGGTTTAGTTGCTCTAAACTTGTAGTTTCCAAAAGCTCGTATTTCGTTACCTTGCAGAATTCTGTAAACTGTGTCCATATTGACGTATGGGTTTTAACGGTATTATGCGGTACATTTTTCATCAATCGCCAAATCAATATTACTCATAGAATCACTTCCAAAACGACTCATTTTCGCTACATAAGCTGACAAGCACTGTTTAAAAACAATATACAGAATTTATTGACAATAAAGTCAGAAAAATTATTTAGCGGCGTTTTCTGGTATTCTAGGGGACCATAATTACTTGTTATCAAAGGTATTGTAATTTTTGATGATAACAGCTGTCAAGTTTTGCCGCGGGTAAACTCGAAAAAACTGCTGACAGGTGCTGTCATACAGTTTTTCCATCTAGAAACCATTTGTAATTCAAAATTGCGCGTTTGTGATTGGTGGAAATTAAGACGAGGGAAATAGTCAACTGTAAATTACTAGTACTCAGTAGGCCTGTTTATTGTATATACAATATAGGTACACCCAGCAGATGAACCACATAATATCGGATTCGTAGTAACATGATTGCCGACAGAAAATAGGATGTCAGCGCCAGTGCGGTGAATTATCCAAATTATGTAAATAATAAACCAAAATTTATAAGACAATATTGATAAGAATATTTATAGACATTTCTCTATATATTTCTGAAGTTGCGGATCATGCGATTATTGTAAAAATGCGTTATAAAAGGTTCCACGATTTTTACGTCTCCTTCGTCCTTTGGTGTTAGATATTATTTTAGATATTTAGTTAATAATCAAGTATTATTAAGAATATAAATAGGTATCTTTATTATTATTATTGAGTTATTAAATACATTATAATATATAACAAGATGCATATTATTTACATATCGATAAAGTGAAGACAGATATCCTAAAAATATATAATATTTTATAACGCATGTTATAATGTTCCCAATAATATATTTACCCGTAAGTTCAGAAATATATAGAAAAAAGTCTGTTAAAAATATTGTTATCACTCATAAAAAGTTGATTTTCTTCACAGTAACGAAACACTGTTTACTGAAAAATACGAAAAATCCCTTATAAACACATAAATATTAAGCCAAACTGACAAGCCATGTATATTATTTTTTAATGTATCTCCTAAGGTGCGTGTCGCTTATATTCTATTCCGAATAGGTTATACATACATACTCATACATTGTTGTAGGAATATCTTAATGTGAAACTGAAATGACTATATTAATAAGTGGAAATACACGAAATTACGATTACCAAATTACGAAATTACAATTAAGATACCAAAAAAACTGACTCACCTCAAAACTAATCAATCCACTGTTGTCCTGATCCAGCGTATTAAAAACGTAATGTGCATATTGGTTAGTATTGGCTGAAATAAAAGAATACTAAAATTAATATCTGTAACATAACCTGTTATCATAGCTACCTATTACTTCAAGTGTATAAACAATCAAAATGATAATAATTCCAATATTAAATTAATTTTCTGAAAAAGTAATTTAATCTAGCTTTGTATAATGAAGTCGCATATTCTGATTTGTGTGCCCAATTTTATCGTCTTTAAAGTGAACCAGGTGGTTAGGTGCTAGTTGCCTCAAGGACCCAATGTAGGGCTTCTTAAATTCCCATTTGAGTAATGACATATGCGATGGCTTTGACAAGATAGCTATTATTTACTGACAATTTATATTTACTAGAATTACGAACATATTACTTATTAGATTACATATTAGAATTATCAATTTTATCTGTGTTTCTTTTCCCTCTGTCTATCAATATGTAGAGAATATTATGTACATGTAGAGAATTTGTTCCTCCGGCGTAAAGCCTTCCATGTACAGGGTAAGTCTCTTAAGATTGACACCCCCCTTATCTCACTTATCCTTTGCCGATTTAACTCATTCAAAAAAGGAGTGGACTCGGTTTTTGATGAAGTTTTATAATCTGAGCACGGATATTAAAAATCTCGTGAGATATACAGGGTGGAAATTAAAACATGATTTTTTTAAATGGAACACCCCGTATATTTTTATACCAAAATAATGTCTTTAATTTTCTGAATAAAAACATATCTAATTGTTATATAATCACTCCACCTGTTCGTGAGATATTACTAAAAACTTATCACATTACGGGTGTCAATTACAAAAAACATATCAAGATACCTCTGGAAACAATGCAATTTATTGAGATAATAAATAAATAATATATAGGCGACAATAACAGTAACGAGTAATAACAATAAACAATATAAGCCTAATAAAAACAAATAAAAGTCCATATTAATACAGTAACACAATAGAGTAACACAATTTTATTTATTTACACGTAACGTAATTAAATATTTTCCACGTAACCACCACCATTCTGAATACACATTTGGCATCGCTTTATTTGGCATATTATTAAAAACTCCAGTTTCGAATATATCTTGTTTTATCGTACCCCAGAGAAAAAATCCATAGGTGTTAAGTCCGGACTTTTAGCGGGCCAATGTATAACATTGTGCCTTCCTATCCAAATAGGATATTTTCTGTTTAGGTATTCGGTGACGTTCCTTGCAGAGTGTGGTGGTGCTCCATCCTGCTGCCAAATAACAGATCTGTTGTCCACTAAATTAAAATTATCTAAATAATTTTCAACTGGATGTTGAAGAATATCCACAACATAACGTTGTGCATTTAAGGGCCCATTTATAAATACAGGACCTACAATAGCATCCTTGTGGATGCCACACCACACGTTTACAGTTTGGTATCCTTGTTTTTTTTAATTTTTTTTACAATACGTGGATTTTCCGCTGCCCAGTAATGTGCTTTTTTTTCTGTTAAAAATTCCCGCAGTAGAAAAACTGCTTTCGTCAGTCAAAAAGACATGACTTAGAAACTCATCATCTTCCTCTATTCTATCAAGTATGTCTCTGCAGAAGGTTAACCTGTCTTGAAGGTTGTTGTCGTATAAATATTGAACGGGCAAAATACTATATGGTTTAAAATTATGGCGATGTAATATTTTTATCACACTTCTTTGTGATATATCCAATTCTATTGCTGCGGCATAGGATGATTTGGATGGATTTTCAGCAAAATATAATAACGCGTTGAGTTCTGTGTCTTCTCCTGTTTTTGTTCTCCGCCTTTCCCTTTTCTTGTCTCTCAGAGATTCGGTATTCCTAAACTTTGCATAAATGTTTTAAAAACTATTTTTGGAAGGAGGTAGTCTTTCTCGCAATAACCTAACATACTCCCTCCGAGCAAGAGACTTATTCTTGTTGCACTGAATATAAATTTCAAGTCTAAATCTAAACTAACTTTTCGCTCTTCCAATGAATATACCATTTTCAAAATAACTTACGAACACTACGTATTTTTTACGCTAATATCTAAGAGAGTGAACTACTATCTCACAAAAAACTGGATGACATCTGTCAACAAATAAACAATGCAAATATGCATTGTTTCCAGAGGTATTTTGATGTTCTTATTTTATAATTGACACCCGTAATGTGATAAGTTTTTAGTAATATCTCACAAACAGGTAGAGTGATTATATAACAATTACACATTTTTGGATTCAGAAAATTAGTGACATTATTTTGGTCTAAAAATATACGGGGTGTTCTATTTAAAAAAATCATGTTTTATTTTCCACCCTGTATATTTTACGAGATTTTTAATATCTGTTCTCAGATTATAAAAATTCATCAAAAACCGTGTCTGCGCCTTTTTTGAATGAGTTAAATCGGCAAATAAGGATAAGTGAGATAAGGGGGGTGTCAATCTTAAGAGACTTACCCTGTATATTTAGCGTGAATTGCAACATAATATTTAGGTACGTTCATTATAGACGCGAATACTAGAGTATAACGTGCTTGAAGTAATAAGGTAGTAAGGTTGATTAATATGCTCCAATAATATACCGTATGGACCTAAGTAGGTACTCAATTTTAATACATTCATAGTGCTCTTACAAAAACAATTTGACTATCTCATTTAGTCCCTGGTAAAACCCTTTCGTAGGATTTTATTTTACTCGGCTTTTAGAAAATTAATTAGAAATCGGTTTGATTAAATTTAAAGGCCTCTTAAATGCCAAATTGATTACTTACCGCTCCACACTCTGCAGTAATCTAAGCGGTAACATTAATGTAACGCGTTCTAAGACGATATAGGATCATAGCCTGGCAATCTCTTTCCGAAAGTGGTCTCTAAGTGCATAATATCGGTTCAGCAATATACTCTCCAAAGCATTTTCTTAATTAAAGTTTGCGTACATATATAGTTTGTCCAAAGCATCTTTGCTCTCGCGTCAGAAGTATATGTAAGTACAATGTAAGTACAGGCCAGTCGACAGAACACTTATCATGAATAATCTTGCGACAAAGTGCTAAGTTATATATATATATATATATATATATATATATATATATATATATATATATATATATATATATATATATATATATATATATATATATATATATGACGAGAAGTGGGGAATGAAAAGTCTTGATTTTTCTCACATAATCCTTTAATTACTAGATTACCGGTTTCAAGATGCCTAGCATCTCATCTTCAGATCCATTTATAATTAGGCTATCAAAAATTTTAACCTAATTAGTACATATAGGGTAAATACACAATAATCAAAAAGGTTTTACAACAACTGACTCAATATACGTTACAAACATTTTTTTAAAAATATTATTTTTCTGCGATCACATGCTGACAACTCCTTAGTAATTAAATGTAAGTATTTAAATATATCAAGATATTAACCATAGTCATTTTAACTGTTAACATATTAATTTTTTACTTTTTTCCGTTTATAAATAATTTAACTTCCCATTTGTAACGATACATAAGTCTTAGGATAAAAATTAGTAATAAGTTCCCTTATAAACATGGATATAAATATTTTTTACAAAATGTTTGTAACGTATATTGAGTCAGTTGTTGTAAAACCTTTTTGATTATTGTGTATTTACCCTATATGTACTAATTAGGTTAAAATTTTTGATAGCCTAATTATAAATGGCTCTGAAGATGAGATGCTAGGCATCTTGAAACCGGTAATCTAGTAATTAAAGGATTATGTGAGAAAAAGCAAGACTTTTCATTCCCCACTTCTCTTCAAACTATACATCTCACACTATGGGTACCTACGTTGATGAATATATATATATATATATATATATATATATATATATATATATATATATATATATATATATATATATATATATATATTGTAACGTAAATAAATTCCGTTCCGTTTTATGGCTAATGTTTGATTTCCTATTTCAAATATTTGAAATAAAACCGCGTAGAAATTTACCGCGACTCACCATCTACCGTTATCCCTACCTTTCCGTCCCGCTAATGTCGCGTGCTCCCAGCAAGCACATATATCCACGATATCCGCAAAAATAACTTTTTTCTGCCGACCTGCTTGCTTGAGCCTGTTGACCGTGGCTTACGTTCGCGAAGATATATCTTCGGTGTTTTAGTGTAGTTATTCTTAATTACAAGGTACAGTCTGAAATATTTTATTATTATTAATATATATATATATATATATATATATATATATATATATATATATATATATATATATATATATATATATATATATATATATATATATGTATATATATATATATATATATATATATATATATATATATATATATATATATATATATATATATATATATATATATATATATATATATATATATATATATATATATATATATATATATATATATATATATATATATATATATATATATATATATATATATATTAATAATAATAAAATATTTATAAAATAATATGTGTGAGTGTTCTACAGCTGGGCCAAGTAATTAAAGGATTTCCGAAGGGGAATTAAGTCGTAATTCGACCATTTTTTGCTTAAGTGCAAACCTTAAAATAGGTGTTATGCCATATTAAATTTTAAGGTTTAAACACTAGCAACTACTTGGAGTGAGCTGTGGGCATAAAAGCCTGTGGGCTATATTTTTTCTATTTTGCATATTATTACCACTTTATTTTTTTATTGAATTAAATAAATATTTAATTTAAATTTGAATAGTACGTTATCTTTCGATTTTAGACTACCTACCTGGTAATTAAGAATCAAAGATACTGTTTTACCGAATGGTAGCATACTTTTAGTTTCTTTAGAAGATATTACTTCGACGGCGTAGGCCATAGGTATTTGTTTATCTTTTGCATCGGCAAAAAGCAGCATTTATTTCAATTTTTAATTTTTTATTTAATCGTATAGTGAAAATTTGCATACCACATTCCTGTCTTAATAATATTATTTTTTTACTTTGATAAAGTCTAATCTCAATTTTGGGGAATTTAATAAAAATTTACTCCAATATTTAACATTATAATATTTTCTTATATAATTAATTATATAAAAAATATTATAATGTTTTATAATTATATAAATATTATAATTTTTTTATATAATTAAAACTCATATTTTTGAACTATTAATCTAGTTATTTTATTTAAATTCATTTTAGTATAAATTTCACTCTTGATATCCGGTTCAAGCGGGAATTTATACATATTTTTTTTCTTCCAATTTTGTAAAACCTGATACTGGTAAATTTTTCCCACACCTTGATGACCGAGAATCAATTCCCACCAAGCCGAAGCTTCAGCCTAGGATCCTAGGAAACCCAGCACATTCGAGGGGACCTCCAGAAAAGAGAAAAGGTATTTTTGTATAATTAATTGCCCCTAGGAATTACCAAAGGAATATTTCCACTTTATTTTTTCCAAGGTTTACAATTCACTTTTGTTGTAAACGATACATTTCTCGACTGGACCTTGTGTCAAGGGTCAACATTTTTTTATTATTTCAACCTAAAGCCCTTCAGGCTACTTAATAAAGTAGAGTCGTTTTAACGCCCCTCAGGCAACCCAATTGTTAATTTTAATTTTAATTTAAGAATAACTGTGAACCATCAACTCGTTATAAATATTTTTGTAATATATTGTTTTAAAAAAAATATTTATCTTTTATTTCTCTGGGAAAAGTCTGAGTCACAAGAGGGGTCACAGCTGATAATTATTGGCTGATCATTTCTGCGGTTAAATAGTACAGAATTTAAGTACTCTTGACCTGGCGTCCAAGTATTTTTATACAAAATTTTAAGTAGGAGTAGATCAAGCAGGTCATTGTCAAGCTGTGATTTTTCTGGTGATATATCTAAAGGTATCTAAGTAAATTATGAAATTATGAATGAGTATAAAATTTATGATCAATTTATATCGTACCAACTATGGTAACATTGCACTCATGCACGTATCGCTATAGATCGTATCCGCTATAGATTGTAACAAAATGGTAAAGTGCAGGTCATAATTCTGTTCGGAAAGGGAATAGCGACCCAAGAAGTCCTTTGTTTATTATTCAGAGAATTCTAAGAAGGTCCACATTAAATGAGTAATTCATCTTGTATAGTGTGTTTTCTTTAAGTACGGTCTTAGCAAAATTTCATAGCTTTGTAAATACATAACTTCGTAATCGTAAACAGATGTGTAACTACCAAAAAGTAAAATATCTCAAATCAATTGTAAAATTAACAGGGTCTATACATAAAAGCGTCACGAAAAGATTCGACCATAAATAATAGTTGTCCGTTAGAAGCGTCACTTAATTTATGGTTTCCGGGTATGGGAAAAATGGCCAAACAGCTAACTAATTGATGCAGAAAGAGTAATCTCAGAAATGTCATGTAAAATGTTTAGTTTCTATTTTGCAACCAGATGTCGTTAGCGTACGGGAATAGTTTCCTGAGATAATGTAAGGGGTAAAGTAGGTCCCGTAGGATTGGTTGAGATTTCACCCCCGGTAAGTGGTATTACTTAAAGGGGATGAAAGATCGAATTTGGTCCCGCCCAGCGAGGACTGGAGCAACAATCTTAGCCAAAATTATGCAGTTTACGGCAGGTTTTCAGATAGAAAATTCGGGTTTAAAGTCAAATAGTTTAATAAGCGGAGAGGCACTCAAAATTGTTCTATTAGAGTCAGGTCTACTTAACCCTAGCGATTAGCTTTGTTTTCATATGAATAGATTCATTATTTGCGCGACGCATCTGGTTGTGTCCAAATTTATAGTTTGTTTAGTGTAAATGTTTTATTGTCAGCGTAATTTATTTTGTTAAATATTAAATATATATCTTGGTTTGAAGTTATTTGAATTAATCTCTTGACCAACGAAATTCAATATTATCCGACAAAGTTAGTTCGTGAATCTTAGTGATGATGTGAGGTTTTAGCCATACAGGATTAACATCGACATCATGAGAGCATATGAGGTAAGCTAAATCTCCATGTATCAATATTAAGATTTCCCCTTCTAACTTTAAAGCATACGCGACGAACCCAGGACTATGAGATCATGTGTGTATATATTTATGTATGTATACATATTTTTGCAAACCCCGACGCTCCCTTTCATTTTAACATCGGTCAATCTGGTAAAAACCCCAGTGGTTACAAGATCATATTTCATTCTATAAAGAACAGACAGATGGACATGCGTCAAAATTTGTGAAACACACTGTAATAGGTATCTATATGTTAGTTATTGGTAAATAGTTAGTTATAGATTACTAGATAGTTATCTATTGTGTAGTGATAGTTATCTGTGCATATTTTGACGTATGTTATCTTTTTTAAGCAATTCTAGTCTACCAAGGTGCATCTACGGTGTTCCTTAGCATATTATTCTGAAACCTTTGAATGCTTTGTATGCTGCTTTTACTAGCACAGTCCAACAGCTGAATTCCATAGGTTGCTACCTGCTTTAAGTATTTGATTGTATAACATAAGCTTATTAAGAAAAGTTAGAGTGGCGTTTCTTCTAATTACCCAGTACGTTTATCTATATTTAGTCGTTAGTTCTCTTTTTCATTTTTATATTGGATTTCCAACGTAGCCTAGCATCAAGGAATACGAAGATATTTAGCTACATTTAAAAATGGAAGTCGATTATCGTTTATGCTATGTTGATTAGTTATGTTTGTAAATTAGACTAATACAGACTTTGATTCATTTCATTTTGTTCTCAACTTTTTTGTCCAACTGTTGATTTTGTTGACTGACATCATAATAAAGCAGTGTCATACGTTACCACTGTGTCATTTTCTCGTCTAGGCATATCAATTTTCGTATACAAAAGGCATGGGGCAGGTCCTAGTACACTTCCTTGCGGTACTCATGCATTGTCTCAAGCTCAGAAGAGGCCCATTCTTGCTTAATTCTGAAATGTCTTTTTGAGGTGTATAAATCCAGAATTTAAGAATTTTTTTTAGGTAGATACATCATTATTTTACATATTAGACCTTTATGCCAAACTTTATCGAAAACCTGTACCAAAATTATAGAACAGATTATATTTTTTTCTAGTGTCTTTTATATTATATTTGTGAATCTGATTTACACTGCCTCACTCTGAATCCAAATTGATGACACGGAATCAGGCTATGTCCCTTTATGGTTAGTTTTAATCGTTGTAATAGAAGTGTTTAGATAGTTTCGATAATACAGACATAATAGAAGTCTGCCTATAGGACAGTGACGGTTTGCCAGGTTTGCTACCTTCCACATTAATGGTACATACCTTAGATCAAAAGCTACAATTATCCAGATTTTATATTTTTTTATATTCCCTTTAATAACTTCTTTGAGCGGGTTCAATTGATCATATCCTCCTCATTCATCTCTTGGTTCAAGGTGTCACCACCTTAATTTATTCTTGCATAACAATATGTTCACTAACAGTTAATGATAGTTGGTGAATAATCTGAATTCCCATCCCAACACTTGTCAATTTGCAGGTAGTTTGTAGACATATTTTTAGTGATTAAGATATCAATTAGATCTTAAATCTTTTGTGGATCTGTTGGCAAATATGTAGATTTCCCTGTTGAAAATAATCATTCACTTCTATCTTCTTAAAATGTAAAATATTTTAAAGCAAACTTTGGTTGTGGGAAAATCAGACTACCATCCACCATCCTAACTGCTCACAAAAATTGCAATAGGAAATTGCTTGCATACGAGCTATCTTCACTAATTACAACATTTCTATCCAGATTTCCGGGATTTCTGTTCACGCGAACCAATTCCAACGATTCATGCCTCCTCGACGTGGACGTGGAGCTATTGGGCACGTGGCATCAAGTAGAATTAATTGAAATCCAGGCAGGTGATGTTCTGAAGAGTCAGTTTCGCGCAAAGACATACGTGAGATATATTTTCAAAGAGAAATATCGAAATTTAATTAATAGTATATAAAATTAGGTCTCTGTTCGACTGTACTTATTTCTCTTACCATTTTTTTTTCAAAAATTTATTTAACGAAATCAATAATCAGATCATGGATTACCGATACTAATTCGGATAATCGTTGCGCGTACAGCAACATCATTTTCACCAGATACAGACTTCAATTAGATACACCAGATACACTTTCACTAGATACAGAAAATAAACTTCTTGCTAAATTTTCACATTAGTTAGAGTTGTAGTTACTCCGAGTATATGACTAAAGAACATATTTATTGAATTTTATTAATATTGGTTTTTTTAATTTTCAGTCTTTTATTGTTTTATTGTAATGTTAATACTAGTGTAGTGTAGGGAAAATGGAAACACCCTGTATTATGGTAGGTATACATGTTTAAAATAAACAATTATAGACGTAAGCAAATTAAACTAGGTTATTTGTAATAAGTTAGCACTAAGGTTATTGTCTTGCTGAATAAGCATTTGTTAATTATATGCATGGCTTAATAAATAAAACAGATTGAGATTGATGCTAAAGGGGCAAGGTTGTTTCATTTTAATTATAAGAACAACCCCAAATTCACCCTTTACTACACTAGTATACACTTCCATATTTGTACCGTCTCTCTTTTTTTAAATAAGTACTATCACTATTATTATCAATTTTTGTTTCGGCCCGTGATACTCATGTATCTAGCTGTTAGATGAACCAGCTGCGGTTGGACTTTCGTGGTAAGTGAAAAATTAAAAGGCGATGCATAATTTATAAATGAGAGAATAACAAAACTGTACTACAGCTCCATCTAGAATTGTCATTAGAACCCTCAGATTGAATACAGTTTGTTTAGATGTCCAGTATCAATTACAGCGAGAATTAAGTGCATTAGGAGTGACTATCTATTCACTTAATTTATGATATTAGGAAGGTTAAACAAATAGTGTCAAGAAAAAAGCCAAAAGTTCGCAGACATTAGTTATCTAGAACAGTCACAAGACGAATGCAACGACAGGAAAACATAAAAGTCGCTCTGGGAGAAGTTGTGGAAAAGTGTGTTATATTTTCCATTGCACTGATATTACCGAAACAGAGCAAATATAGTGCTTTCGTTTGATATGTAAATTAATGGAATGCGGTGCACAATGGCGCGCGCAATTATCCTAATATATGAAATAAAGTAAATGAAAACGGAAAAAAACTCATGTCTGTTGTATGGGAACCCCACTTATGGGTACTGACTTAGATTAAGTACTTGCTTACCTACTTATGATATCTAATGCCTACCTACAGTTCATTCAATATGTATGTATAGTTAATTGACCCCATATAAGATACCGCGCAGTTGCCACATGTAATTCTCAATTTCCTCAGTATTCAATTAAAATATCAAATTCCACAATACTATATTAAAGTTGTATATATTATTTATGAATGTTATTAAATAATAATTGTGTACACAATAATATATTATAGGCCAAGATGTTACGTTTTTACTTTTATTTTCGTCTACTTTACATATATGACAATTACGTAAATATCTATTTTTATAGTTAAAAGCGGCAACGCCAATCCACGACCTTTCCAATAACGAATATTCGAGCAGTATATCTAAGTAGTATATCTTTAACTTAGTGGAATCGTATCTCTCGGATCGGGATCGGATTCTCGGATCGAATAGGATCAGGTTCGCATATCTTACAGTGGCGTGTTCGCGGGAATTGCTAATATATTATTTATATACCTACCTATGTAGGTATACATCGCTACGAGACTTGAAATAAAAGAGTATGGCGGTTAGCAAACATGTTTGTTCGTTTCGTATGAAACCTGAAAAACGTAGATTTCCACCAGACCTCGCTTTATTTACGAGATAGAATAGGCATGTTAAAAAAATTTAAGGAAAATATTATTTGACGGCAAAAATGGATAGTGGGTGTTAGAGCAGAGCCGATTTTAACAAAAAAAAAGTTGATTTATGGGCTGCTCGAAGTAGGTACTGACGTGTACTGAGGTAGGTAGGTACCTATTACATCCTCCACTTAAGACATTTCTCAAATAATTTTATCCAAAAAATATTCCAGTGCTTGAGGCCGCTAGGTTATAAATACTAAATGCAACGATATGTTTTTTTTTGGGATTTACAAAACTGAAAACGCTCTCCGGTTTATTACATAAGTAGGTACCTATTGTCCATTGACTTTATTTTTATGTAGGTACCTACCATCCTAGATCACAAATTAATAATTTACATCAGTGGGCAAAATTAAAAGTTCTATACTGTTTATACCACAAAAGAAAAGAAAATTTTCAATGACTGTAAAATACCTCAAGGTCAGTTTCTAATTTTGATTGGCTGTAAAAAGTGTGTGTATTGGAAATCGCTTTGCGATGAGAAGCTGGTAGGTAGGTATGTATTGCATTTGTAATGATTTTTAAAAATGTGTTGAATTTAATCTCGGTTTAGTTATGTAGGTACCTATTAACAAACAAACTCTGATCTTTGTCAAAGCTTGTCTGTTAATAATCTTTGTCTTTGTTGAGTGTTAACGATTTGGTAGGTACCTACTTACACAATAAATATGGTTGTATTTCAATCGCAAGTATATTTATTTTATTTTTCCGTTTTAAAGTTAATTTTTCTCGACTACTTAGCTGTTTTGTCCATATTTATTTTTGTTACTGGTGGGAAATATGGCTACTGGCGAACCACCCTCTAAAAAATGGTAACGCGCTGAAAGCAATACTTCATGAGTGGTGTGGAAACTTGCATTCAATATCAGCTGTGGTGTTGAAAATATGCATATAAAAACCTTCTACTTTCACCCCCCCCCCTGAGAAAAAAAATGTCTACGCCAATGAAGAACTTTGTGTAGGTCAGGGTTACCGGTCGTTCAACTATACATACATATTGTACGAACTGTACTTAAGATAATAATTAATTTCGTCCGACCGGCGACTCCGGCATTTATGAGCATGGAGATTCAGTTCCATGTCCATTTGTAAATATTTATTGTATTCTGTTTTTAGCATTTGCTGTTATAGTGGCACCAGAAATACATCATCTGTGAAAATTTCAACTGTCTAACAATCACGGTTCATAAGATACATCCTGGTGACAGACGGACGGACAGCGGAGTCTTAGTAATAGGGTCCCGTTTTACCCTTTGGGTACGGAACTGAAAATTTTTCTATTCGGCCTAAATAAATTGTTGCCCTATCCTGAACTGAAAGAAGAACAGAGACTTCCGTATATCGTCCATAAAAAAATCTATGGAAAGAATAATATCATCGTTTGTCGAATATTTGTGTGGTTGAATAATTGTCATTTTAATAGTTCTAGAAGTTGCATTGTTTGGCCAACGTAGATTTCATTATATTTTATACATGGAATTTGACATGCATATGTAGTTTTTTCAAGTGGATTTTGTCTTTTAATGCAATATAAAGGAATTTTAAGATGTAGTGTTTACTCTTTGTAAATATCGGATAGCTTCAAAATGTTGGTTGATGTTAGTTGGTGAGAGTTGCGGTGTATATTGTACAGGGATGTATTTTTTATGAGTATTAGTGGCATCGATTATTGACAATTGTAATATTTGTGAATTTTGTTTTTTATTATTCTAAACATAAAACATTATTCGAAAATGTAGGAATAGTTGTTAAAATGTTACCTATTTTTATTTAAGATAGCATTGAAGTCGTCATATTTTCCACTATATTTCTCCATTTTGGGCCGTTATATCACATTATGGATAATATATCGCAGCGAGGGATTTGAGGAGAGAAATAGTAACGCAAATCTTGACAATTTCAAGGAAGTACTTATCTTCGTCCAGATAAATATTTGAGCAGCCAATAAAATTTTATACCGCCTGAAAGTACGTTTATTACCTATTGTAAAAATATAATGACTATTTTATATAATGTTAGAGTGATTGAAACGTCTATTTTGAACGTGTCTTTAGAGATGGAGCAATAAAAATGAAACTGTTTTCGAGAAGTAAATATAGATGATTGATGTCGGTCACATAAGTAATTTAGAAGGTCTCCTTTAAATGTAGGTGTAACCTTCATGTATCTATTACAATGTAACGCATTGTAACTTTTCTCGCTGCATTGCACAATAAATTTTAGTAGTATTATATTTTATATTATTAGTAGTATAGTATTTCTTACATAAAACCCAGATAAAACTGAAATGTGTATGTGTGCGCGCCTCTCAAAAGTCACTAAATTGTATCCACTATTTACCAACATCCGCCTTTAGAGACCAATCATCAAGAGTCCCGGTAATTTTACATTTATGTCGAGCGGAACAAGTCGGCTTTATTTCCCTATGAATTCAAACCGGTATATAATGGAATTCAAATTGGGGGATTGCCCAAATGATTTAGAAAGAGGAACCCGGTAATCGTGCCGATAATGGTTATTAATTTTGCGCCAGCTGCCGGTGGTACGAGATTAATATGGAACAATTTATGCAGATTGCGACAGTCCGCAAGGTTGCTCGTCGCCGTGAATTTAAAATTCCCCCGGATTACTGCATGAATAAGATTGCTTTTAATATCCCCGTCACTTTTGAAATCTCTGATTATTCGTGGCAAATATTTAGTGTGTCGCTTAATAATTCTAATTAGTGAAATAAAATAGTAATGTCCGAAAATTTGTGCAGTTACGGCCGAACTATAATTACAGCTTATCTAATATGTATGTGTAGTTAACTGACCGCATATAAGATACCGCGCAGTTGGCACATGTAATTATCAAATTTCTCAATATTCAATTAAGCTCTCATATTCCACAATACCATATAAAAATTATATATATTATTTATGAATGTCATAAAATAATTATTGTGCATACAATATTATATTATAGCCCAAGATGTTAGCTATTTTTATATTTATTTTCGTCTACTTTAAATTATGGAAATTCCCTAAACATTTATTTTTATAGTTAAAAGCGGCAACGCCATATATATATATATATATATATATATATATATATATATATATATATATATATATATATATATATATATATATATATTTTGTGAAAATTAATCTTGGGTTTGTAGCATTTCATTACATAGAAATAAGCAAATAGACGAATAAGAAAGAAAACACACTTACCAGTGTTATATCTGGACACGCATACGGAAATGAACCACTATACACATGAAAACGAACCACTTAGAAGTTGTACAAGTTCTTTCACCTTTCTTGAGGATCTTCAGAGTAGTATACGATTTATTTCATTGATCATTCATACTTGAATTTAAAATACCAATACTCCAACACTTGCAGTGACGTTTTATGACATTAGTTTTTGACGGAACTCATTCTTAGAATACACAAACCTAGTCTACTATTTATATTTGTTCTATTTGAACATATTATATATAAAAGCATTAGGCATACAGTTATCCAGAAGATGTTAAACTTTAAAATGCATAAAATCTTGTTGAACCTATTGAAAAACAACTACTTTTTCCAACTATATGCGG
>CAXKVY010015367.1:0-20521 GCA_964058915.1 Tetropium fuscum
CGTCTGCATTCTCTGGTAGAGGGTTCCTTCGAATTTTCCATTAAGCACTATCGTTAGGACATCTGCGTATGCAATTGTGTAGAATCCTTCTATGTTGAGGTTGTCAAGAACCAGATTCCATAGTTGTGGTGATAAAACACCTCCCTGCGGACAGCCTTTCGCAACCAGTCCTCTTATGACAGTGTCTCCTGCACTGATTTGTACTGCTCTTTTAGAGAGCATGTTAGATGCTCACAATATGAGGAACGTTCCTATGTGATAAGGCCGCTATAATTTTAGGAAAGATGGTTTTGTCGAACGCACCTTCTATATCTATGAAGACACCCAGGGTGAATTTCTTATGATCCTTTCTCAATCCGACTTGCTACCACATGGAGGGAAGTGTAGGTGGATATTCCTGGTGTGTATTTTTTTGGGCCGTTCTTTGAAATATAAAAATAAAAACCTATTTGTCCCTTTTTTCCGAAACGTCCAAAAATAAACTACAAGGTAAGTGTTTTAATGACAAGCAAGTTATTAAAAGTATAGTAAGTAGGACACCACCAGTGATATTACAGGTCACTGGGCCTGGTCCAGTCAGGGGAGCACTTGACTAAAAGGGTGAGGGCTCGAGGGCCTTATTAATGAAATAAAGGTAGCAGTAACAATAAAAGATAGCGAAGGTCTTACCTTTAATCGCTATTGGCAACTCTTGCTGGAACTAATGGGAATTACTGGGTTGTGGGAAGATTAGGAAGTAATTGATAATGAAACCCAAACTTTTTGTAAGATCAAAACGACAAATATCAGCAATACGTCAAAAATCAGTGTCATATTCCCAAGCAATCTGATCTGTCTATCAAAATTAATGCAAAAAAAATTATACTTGTGGGCATTTTTTATGATCACACAACAGTATACATGTTGGTTGGGGTGCACGGGATTGTTAGTCAATATTACATCCCTCAGATATCGCTCACATAGCTTCTCCATCGTCTTCTGTAGAAATGAAATTATGCCAATAGGACGGTATGCTTTGAGGGTGGAACAGTTCATCCTCCCTGCTCTTGGTATGAACAATACTTTTACTTCTCTCCATGTCTTTGGGATGTAGAGGTGTGCTAAGCACATCCTAAAGATCCCAGCCAGGTGCGGCAGTAGTTTATCCAGGCCCCACTGGAGTACTGCAGGATATATGCCGTCAATGTCTGGCGATTTAAATGGGGAGAAGCTCTGTATTGCCCACTTGATTATGTCTTCACTTACTAAACTATCGGACATCAAAAGGGCGCACCTAGATTTTGTCCCAAATTTGATGTTCAATAACTTTTAAACCAGCCTATCGATTTTGATTCTTGTGGATTACTATTTTGTAATTGGCTTTCCATAAAAATTTATTTTTTAATATGTAAGATGCGACCTTTTAGATGAAACGGTGTTATTAAGTTTGATATTCAACAAGGAGGCCGTGGAGCTGAAAATGTCTAAAAAGTTCATCGTTTAAGAAATGTTTAGCGTTTTCGATTACGGACGCTGAAATAATTGTTACTTACAAGTACAAACAACATCAAAAAGAAATAACAAACAAAGAATTATTCTACATTTTAGTAAAACGATTGTAATTGTTAATGGTTAAAACAATAAACTTAAAAAATAACTGAACAACAAACTAACTAATAACGAGTATTTCCTCCTCTGGCTGCTATAACAGCTTCCATATGCCTAGGGATGCTTTCAATCAAATTTGTAATAGTGATTTGAGAGATATTGTCCCATTCTTCTGTAAGAGCAATCCTCCATTCATTCAGATTATCTGGGTTGCGTCTACTAACACGTTGTCCCGGGCCACGGCATACGATTAATTCCGACATCGTTTAAAATTTGTGTTATCATCATTGCTGTATGCGGTCGTGCATTATCTTGCATTAAGAGGAATTCTTCGCCAATGTAAGGTGCAAATGGGACAACATGTTAATTCAAGATCTCTATGTATCTAACTGCATTTAGAGATTGCCGTGGTGGAAACGCAAATAATTCTGTACGGGCATCGCTGGTAATACCACCCCATACCATTAGTGAACCACCGCCAAAACTCTCCCTTTCACTGAACATACCATCCTCGTATCTTTCCCCACGCCTTCTCCAAACCCTCCGTCGCCCGTCTACTGATATCAACATGAATCTTGATTCGTCAGTGAATAAAACTTGAGACCATTGCAACTCATTCCAAACAAGATGAATTCGAGCAAAATCCAAACGAGCTACTCGATGTCGTCAAAGTAATCGCATTCCAATAGCAGGTCTTCTTGCGATAAAACCGAGACTCCTGAATCTCCGACAAATCGTTCGATCTGACACAACTATTTCTCGTGCGTTTCTTAAATTTCGGTTCGTGATCACAGCTGCTTGATAGGGATTCCTCGATATTTGCAGACCAATAAATCGATCGTCAATATTTTGCATAATCCTGGAACTACTCGAACCTGGACGTCTGCTGTATTGGCCCGTTTCTCGGTAGCGCTGGATCGCTCTTCGGACAGTTGTTTCTGGTAAACCAACAATACGAGCTGCATATCTTTGACTCCTTCCATCTTCTACCAAAGCCACAAGTCTAGCTACTTGAATTGGACTAATTTGCACTGGCATTTTCTTTTAGAACGTTAACTTAATTTTTTTTTCACGAGAATTTCAACTGAATCTTTTGCCGTTTCAGTGTTAACCGTTACCATAGCCTCCTTGTTAAATATCAAACTTAATAACACCGTTTCATCTAAAATGTCGCATCCTCGTTGCTGAAGGGGCTAGAGAGGTGATTCAAAAAAGAGAATATTGAAAAAAGAATGGTAAACACCGTGACCCAGCTAAGAATTCAATACAAATAAAATTTCACCAATAATAGACAGTTGGATTCATTTGAGAGCATAGAAATTGTAAAATGTAATAGTAGTATGAATAGCGACAAGGGACCTATACCGTAGCCCGCTTTACGCGTTGCTTAGCAACCGATGATTGAGCCGTGATTAGTCACGCGTAAATTTCACGGTGATATCATTAGTGACGTCACCGTGAAAATAGTATAAATATGGTAGATTTTCTAGTTTAAGATTAGTTTTAATCGTCTCCGGATGATGCCAACTTGGTTGGCGAAACGCGCGTCGAGCGAAGTGAAAGTGTTTTGGTGTTTGTGGAAACTACTCCGAGTGTTACAGTTACATCAAAGGTTCCAGCCCTATCCAGTATTCTCTACCTGATTTATAAAAAATATATTTCAAGGTTCTTAATATCCAAGTCAAATTTAAATGAAAATAATTCAGATATAATCTGTTGAAAAATCAGTCAGAGAATAATTTTTCAGTTAACATGGGAGGAGTTACGATCCCACATTGTAAGCAACGCTGCAATACAAAGTCAGGAATAGATACCACCGACATTATATATAAGCTTTCATGCCTTTGTTAAACACTTTTTACTCGAACCTGTTACTGTTAGCTTGTCTGTCTCCGGAAATAAAGTTTTTGTTCTTTTTTTAAAAATTTGTTTCGCACGAACCGAATCGAAACTCGCGGCATGTACATTACATTTCAATTTCTTCATATAAAATAAACAACGTAATAATTCTAAAATATTATGCATTTCTATATATCTCTTATCGGAATGTTGACTACATAATTTTTTTTAAAATCCCACTTTGACATAGTTGATTAAAGGTTATTTGAATATACTTTGATAACTTGAATTACAACGTGTAGGCAATATAAATATTTCAATTTCTTCATAAACAAAGTAATAATTATACCATATTATGCATTTATATTTATCTCTTATCGAAATGTTGATATACGAGTAATTTTAATTTAAAAAAGTTCAAATAAGTCTAGTATAAATACCTACTTTGGTAAAGCGCTGCGGATATTTGATGTTGGCTCCTAACGAAACTTAATTTGAAGAATAATAATTATGAAGATTGTATTGTGTATATGTACGCTGTCCATTATTTTATGTGTTGTCGACGGGATTATGTATCATTATCCAGCAGATCCAGGTAGGTATGATATAATGAGGTTAGGGTTGTTATAATTATATATTCTTGTCTAAGTAAAAACTTTTTATTCGAGTAGAGATGTAAGGGCAGCTAATTTAAGGCATAACACCACTTCCTTTAATTTACCTGAATTAATTGGCCTTTCATCCAGGAGATATATACTGATGGAGTTTTATTTTGCCTATCGGCTGCTCGGATTTTTCCGAAGCTCGTGGATAAGGGAATAGAATAGATGGTTAGTTAGGTGGAATGAATAGAGCCTCTCATAGCACTTGGGTTCCCTTAAATATATCACCATGAGGAATCTCTTGACAATTACTGACTTGATCTATCTCTACTTTTAATTTTTGTTTAAAAAAATAATTTTGAGATTAAGATTTTGTCCCAAATTTGATGTTCAATCACTTTTTAATCAGCATCGATTTTGATAATTTTTTTTTGTTTGAAAGGGCGATTCTTGCCCAATACGAGCTGCATATCTTTGACTCCTTCCATCTTCTACCAAAGCCACAACTCTAGCTACTTGAATTGGACTAATTTGCACTAGCATTTTCTTTTAGAACGTTAACTGAATTATTTTTTTCACGAGAATTTCAACTGAAACCTTTGAAGTTTCAGTGTTAACCGCTACCATAGCCTCCTTGTTAAATATCAAACTTAATAACACCGTTTCATCTAAAATATCGCATCTTCGTTGCTGAAGGGGCTAGAGAGGTGATTCAAAAAAGAGAATATTGAAAAAAGAATGGTAAACACCGTGACCAACCTAAGAATTCAATACAAAAAAAATTTCACTCCGCAGCGACATTCAAATTTCGTGTCAAAATCATAATCGGTTTTTAAAGGCTGTACATATTTAAAAATACATTTTTTATTGAAAGCCAATTACAAAATGGTCATCCGCAAGAATCGCCCCTTTAAACAAAAAAAATATATCAAAATCGATACACTGGTTTAAAACTTATTGAACATCAAATTTGGGACAAAATCTAGGTGCGCCACTTTTTATGTCCGTCAGTGTATATACACTGCGCAACTTATTTAACGCACAACCAAAAAGTTAACTCAAATTTGACGTTATGTATTTTCGACAATTTTTGTTCGTTTTGGTCGATTTTTTTTTCAAATTGTAGGTTTTTCTCTTAGGAATATCACTGTCTTAGTTGTCTTGGTAAAACGAATGATTTTGATATTATACCAGGTGCTATAAAAATGTTATGTTTTTTTCCGAAATTTCATAACGTCCTGTGGGCTATACAAGGTATTGCAAGTTATTGCAATTATAGCCAATTTAAAGCCTCATGTTTTTCTACATTTTCTATTTTTATTCATTTGTTTATCTCTGTTACTTCATAAAATATCCAATTTTTGAGTTGACGTGATTTTTATTAAATTAAGTGCTCATTATTTATTACTCATTATACTGGTTCAATGCCTCATTTTGCGTTCTGTTTTCCTTGATATCTTATAATTTATTGAGAGATGCAAGGTATTTTAGAAGAGAAAAAGGTCTTAAAAGGACAAAAACTCAAAAAACATACCTAGAAAAATGGATTGCTTTAATCAATAAAACAACGAATAACAGGAAACAAAACAAAAGTAAATAGAGAATTAGTATCTGGTGTTTCCACCCCTTCCGCGAATGACCTCCCGACATCTTTGGTTCATACTTAAAACCAAAGTTCTGATTAGGTTCTGATCTAGGCCATTCCATAATTCGACTAGGCGTCCTTCCAATTCTTGTAAATTTTGGGGTTGTCGTCCCTCACTTCGTAACCGCCGACCGATAAAATCCCAAACATGTTCAATGGGGTTAAGGTCGGGGCTACGGGCTGGCCAGTCTATGTGATCAATTCCTACTTCTTCAACATAATTTCTCACGATAAGACTCGTGTGGGGACGCGAATTGTCTTGCATAAGTAAAAAATTGGGTCCTATATAGGGGGAATAAGGCAAAACATATGCTTCAAGAATGTCTGTGATGTATCTGTCAGAATTGAGATTTCCATTCACAGTTACCAAATCCGTTCGCCCAGTCAAAGATATTCCGCCCCACACCATGACGGATCCACCTCCATATAAAGTTGTGTGCAAAAAATTGCATTGACTGTATCGCTCATCGGGTCTTCGGTAGACGCGATTACGTCTGTCACAATTATACAAACTGAACCTTGACTCATCAGTCCAAAGAATACGTTCCCAATCTGCTTCCATCCAATTAACATGCTCATTGGCAAAATTCAATCTGGCTCTTCGATGATCTACTGTTAATGCGGGTCCTCGAGCAGCAATCCTGGGTCTTAAATTTGCCTCCCTCAGTCGTCCGCGTACAGTTTGAACGCATATGAGTGGACCACCTGCGTCTTGAAGTTGTGCTCTTAAATGTGTTGCAGTTATAAATCGTTGTCTTACAGCATTTACTCTTAAAAAGCGATCCTGGATAGCAGAGGTAACACGAGATCTACCTTGACCGGCCCGTCTGGAATGTTCTCCTGTTTCCGCGTACCTTTGAATTGCTCTAGCTATAGTTGTGTGACACTCCCAACCTTCCAGCTATGCGGTTGTAACTCCACCCTTCACCATGTAATGTAGCTGCCTCAACACATTCATCACGAGTTAAATTACTGGTTTGGTGTTCCATTATTCACTAATTATTGCTGGACTGTCAACAAAAAACAAATTACACAGTTGTCAGTTTATGACGTGTAATCTTCGATTTCCATAGCTTGCTAGCTGTTTGAGTTGTCCGATAAATGCATTTCATGTGAATAAAAGCATATGGTGTTTCAAAACGGTGTATTTCATGAAGTTAGAGAGATAAACAAATGAATAAAAAAAGAAAATGTAGAAAAAACATGAGGCTTTAAATTGGCTATAATTGCAATAACTTGCAATACCTTGTATAGCCCACAGGACGTTTTGAAATTTCGGAAAAAAACATAACATTTTTATAGCACCTGGTATAATATCAAAATCATTCGTTTTACCAAAACAACTAAGACAGTGATATTCCTAAGAGAAAAACCTACAATTTGAAAAAAAAATCGACCAAAACGAACAAAAATTGTCGAAAATACATAACGTCAAATTTGAGTTAACTTTTTGGTTGTGCGTTAAATAAGTTGCGTAGTGTATTTTGACGCCAGGTCAGCTACAGCTTTCAACAATTTTCAATGTTATTAACTTGTTCATTATTATTGTAATTTTGTGTTTGCTCCATTTTATTAATTTTTTTTGTTGTTTCTTTTTATAATTTAGAAACCGTATTTCCATTTTTTTATGGAATTGATTTAAATATTATTAATTAAATTTTGAGGAGTAACTGAAACTAATATTTGACTAAGATATTGTTTACTTTTAGATTTAATTAATTTAAATATTTGATGCAATCTCTTAATAATAGATTTATTAAAGAATAATTGAATTTACTGTTTAAGGTTGAATCTCATAAACTGAGGTGTTAGATGTTTGTGTTTACACTTTAATAAGAAAATTCTTCTGTTCATCATTGAATTTAACTTGACATGAGATTTCATATAAATCTTCAAATTTCGCATGTTTCTGCATTGAAGTTGTCTCGAATTTGTTTGTATTTGATGTAGGAATCCATATCTCACTCAGGAATATATTTTTATCTCCTAAGTTCTTTGCTATATTTATTTATTTTTGGAGGGTTTATCTTGGGATGGTAGCAATAAAACGACTGTTTATATTACTTGACGTTCCGGTCCCTTTTTTGGGCCTTTATCAAAAGAGTATTTTATTTATGACATATTTGACATATGCAAAAATGACAGTTTTAATTAATTTTTAAGGTTACTAGACTGTTCAATTAGTATCATAGGGAAGAACAGTCAAGAAACCCTACGAACTTAGGCTATTTTATATTTCATTATTATTCTAATTTTGGTTATGTATTTCAGCTTACCCAAACGAATGTTTTTCGGAACTTACTGGTGTTATGACAAGAGGAGAGGAAAGATATCTCTCTGACTGTTCTAAAGCTCTTTGTGAGGATGGAGGAGTAATAACTGTATTTTTGTAAGGAAGCTTTTTTTTATTATAACATTACCAACGACAATATATTATAACGACTTTATAAGTTTATTTACACGTAGGATCTACTTAAATATTTATGTATAAGCTCCTATTTTAGTTTTGAATTTGTTAAATCAGCGAAAATTATTTAAAAAGAATAGTTTTGAAAAGAAAAGAATTTTATTTGGATCGACCCGATCTATCACTAAACATAATGTGCATTTAATCGAAAGTTATTTGGTTTTAGATGTGGCGTCATACATCAGGCACCTTGTGGAATTATTCCTCAGGACGATAGTAAGCCTTATCCACAGTGTTGTCCAAAGCCAGTCACACCTTGCAGCGGGCCGATATCTCAAAGTTTATAATAATGCTTGTTTAAATAAACACAACAGACAGAACCGTTATAATACTACTGTTGAAAGGTATTGTTTTATTTCAATAAAAATTCAGACACGATGGTTCCGAAATAATGTGGACATGAAGGGCGAGGGGAACGAAACTCCATAGGCGTATCATTCTAGAGGGGGCAGAATAAAAAAAATTAAATAACATATCCAAGTTATTAACATTGTTTTTAAGTGCTGATAGTTCTTTTTATTATTTTAAAAATAAAATGTTATTAGATGGTTCTAAAAATGTGTGATATGTATAATCTATACGTTTTCTCTATCTTCGTTTTCTTTAGACTCCGCTTGTCATATCTTCATGGTAATCTCCTGTTCGCCGCGATTCAAACACATTTAAACCATTTTCCAGAAATCTTGATGCACTGCCGATATGCGTAATTATCAGCCGTCGTCCTCTTCCAGATGGTGATTTGGGTTCTGTAGAGTATCCTTCTAAAAATGCCTGTCTTCTATTACTAATATTGCAGTCCTGTCATATTTTTGAAACTGGATGCCCTTCGTTTACCCAAGTCTCGTCTAAATAATAAATTTTTCTGTCTGACATCTGAAAATCTCGCATGTTTTCCAAATGTTTTCTTCGCCATAAAACAATTTTGTTTTTCTCAATTAGAAGACTTTTTCGATTTCGTTTTATTTGACGAAAATTCATCTCGTGCATAGTTCTCAAAATAACATTCCGAGATAACTTGGGTAAAGATTGATCGTCAGAAATAGCAGTGTCGGAATCTCATTTTTAAAAAAGAAACCATGGATAATCCGGCGAATTGCGTATTTGACATCTTCGTCGACGTCAATTTTCTTTCTGCCGCGAGTTTCCGCTTTCTTCTTTTTTTGCAATGGATTCCTCATCTGTAATTGCACGAAACACACTATTCACACAGACTTTTGTCAACGAAGCGCATATATCAACTGCCTCAGTTTTAGTGATTCCAGAATACCGTTTCAATATTCCTTCGTATACATTTTTGATCATTTTCAGTTCTCCTCCTGTCAAATTCGGTCGCTTACGATTGGAATTATTCGTTTTAGAACCACTACTACTCGCATTCGTCGCTTCCATGGCATAAAAACACTGAACACTCGCGCACTGAGAAAAAAAAACAAATGTGAATAACTGAAAACTCAATACAGTCTGTATTGCTTGAGCCTGTTGACCGTGGCTTACGTTATATCTTCGGTGCTTTAGTGTAGGGATTCTTAATTACCAGGTAGAGTCTGAAATATTTTATTATTATTAATATATATATATATATATATGTGTGAGTGTTCTACAGCTGGGCCAAGTAATTAAAGGATTTCCAAAGGGGAATTAAGTCGTAATTGGACCATTTTTTGCTTAGTGCAAACCTTAAAATAGGTGTTATGCAATATTAATGTTACGGTTTAAATACTAGCAACTACTTGGAGTGAGCTGTGGGCACAGAAGCCACGTCTATATTTTTTCTATTTTGGTATACTTTATTTTTTTATTGAATTAATTATATATTTAATTTAAATTTGAGTCCTACGTTATCGTTCGATTTTAGACTACCTACTTTATAATTTTAAATCAAAGCTACTGTTTTACCGAATGGTAGCATACATTCAGTTTATTTAGAAGATATTACTTCGACGGCTTAGGCCATAGGTAATTGTTTTTATTTTGCATCGTCAAAAAGCATTTATTTCAATTTTTTTATTTAATCGTATAGTGCAAATTTGCATGCCACATTCCTGTCTTGATAATATTTTTTTTTTACTTTGATCGTCTGATCTCAATTTTTGGGAATTTAATCAAAATTTACTCCAATATTTAACATTACAATATTTCTTTATATGATTACTACTCATATTTTTGAACTATTAATCTAGTTATTTTATTTAAATTCATTTTAGTATAAGTTTCACTCTTGATATCCGGTTCAAGCGGGAATTTATACATATATTTTTTCGTCCAAATTTGTAAAACCTGATACTGGTAAATTTTTCTTCCACACCTTGATGACCGAGAATCAATTCCTTTGGTGAGCAGAGCAGACCATTATTACCTATTCCTGAACGTCAGACTGGAAGGTCTCCTCCTGCAGCCGACACATTCCACCTATTCCGGCATACAGCGCCCTGAGAGGCTACGTCTCAGCTCAGCTTGACCACCAAGCCGAAGCTTCAGCCTAGGATCCTAGGAAACCCAGCACATTCACGAGGGGATCTCCAGAAAAGAGAAAAGGTATTTTTGTATAATTAATTGCCCCTGGGAATTACCAGGTCTTAAGGAATATTTCCACTTTACTTTTTTCCAAGGTTTACAATTCACTTTTGTTGTAAAGGGGAAATTTCTCGACTTGACCTTGTGTCAAGAGTGAACATTTTTTTATTGTTTTAACTTAAAGCTCTTCAGGCAACCCAATTGTTAATTTTAATTTTAATTTAAGAATAACTGTGAACCATCAACTGATCATAAATATTTTTGTGATATATTGTTTTTAAAAAAATCTTCATCTTTTATTTCTCTGGAAAAAGTCTGAGTCACAAGAGGGGTCACAGCTGATAATTATTGGCTGATCATTTCTGCGGTCTTCAGTACTATTTAAGTACTCTTGACCTGGTGTCCAAGTATTTTTATACACAATTTTAAGTAGAAGTAGATCGAGCCGGTCATTGTCAAGCTGTGATTTTTCTGGTGATATATCTAAAGGTATCTAAGTGCAAGCCTCTAGCAAATCCACTGATCTACGACCTCCGTATTTAACTGAGCAGCCGATAGGCAACAACAAAAAAATTCATTACGTCACATCTCCTGGATGAGAGGCCCTTTAATTAAGGTAATGTAATTAAAGAGGAGAGGTATTACAACACAATATTATAATTAATTTATATCGCGAATCAACCGTGCATAAGACACAATGAAACGTCACTGTCGCCAAAACATGCATGAAACAGCACATGCGTCAATATATCCACGGAAATCCCGCGTTTTTGCCTCTGACTAATGAAATTTTATTTAATTTAGAACCGTCTAAAACTCACCAATGAAAACACGTCGCATTTGCTATAGCGGCGCACCTAGCGGTAGACCCGGTTACTAATGAGTTCTGTCCACCATTTCTATAGAGTGGTGTATACAAATTTGCACACTAAGAAATTCTGTGATCCATTGCAAATAGGCAGACTGTTCAATTGTGATTGTGGTGTGATATTATGTATGAATCACTCCACACTATTTTGGAACCAGGGATATGAATATTTAATAACTTATTTTGTATTAATAATCAACTCCAATATGTAAAGATGGAGAAGGAAAGGTAAATAATATGTTTTTATTTATTCTATATTTTATTAGCAGAACCAAACATAGATACAAATTTATATATGTACAGTACTTAATATCTACATAATCTTTGTGCTATATTTTTATTATTAATGATTTCCTCGCAATGTGAAGACATTTACTTTAAAATTAACAGGACGGGTAAAGCAGGACGGTGCACAACAGGATTGTGTGAATTTTTGTGATGCTTTTAGAAATTCATAACTACTCAATACTATACGAGTATTATACGTAAAGCCCAATCTAAATATATAACATCAGTTGAGTAGAATTAACTACAAGAAACGACTAATTGTTAGCAACAAAAAGCTTTTATAAAAATTTCTAGTAAAATTAACAGATGAATATTCTCATAAACAATATATAAACATTTTAGGTATTGGCAATTTATCACTCAAATGCTGAACGTCTCGTTCATTTTCAATAACACATTCTTCAATAACCTAAGCCTATGACATTAAGAGAGGTGCTGAAAATCACTTGGTAATATTAAACATTAAAAATCTAGTTCAATCATCCTAAAACTCTACTAAAGAAATATGGATAGAACGATCTTCTTTGCGGGCGTGTTAGTTGCCTCTTTCTATTTGGTTTAGTTTTTTCATGAGGTTCGGTCGATAAATGATCTTGCGGTGCTCTAAACTCCCCATCTTTCACATTTTCTGCAGTGGATGTCACTTCACCTAACAAAGACTTTGGTAGGAACTGCATTTTCATTTCCGCTGATACAGTGTTCTCTGTATATTTTTCAAGTATACTATTTTCTATTGTCTCGCTGTCATTATTTCTTGTCAAGTTTAAATTTAAAATATCAATTTTTGGATCTATATCTGCTACTGTCTCATTTGAAAATGCTTCTTTGTCATTCACTTCAACGCTTTCTTCTTTAACATGTACATTTGGCTCTAGTCCGTCATTTGATTTCTCGAAAGTGTTTAGCGAGGAAGTGGCGATGAATAATTTTTCTGTGATATTGTCTTTACCATGTCCTTGGAATTTAATATCAATGTAGTCATGGACAGGGTTGGACAAAATATTATTTACTGATAAATTTATCAGTTTCGTTTTGAGTACTTTATCGTTATTTATAAAACCATTGTCACTCGAAATTGATGGCGCATCTTTCCTAAATGTTCTGTTCAATTTCATCGATGGGTCTTTTATAATAGGAAACATTTCAATTTCTCTTGTGATATCTTGCGTCTTCTCCGGTTGAATTGAACCTTTTGATGATAAGTTTGAGACATTTTTTGGCACAGAGAACTTAGAGATATCCTTTCCATATATTTTTTCGGATTCTGTTAAAGTATTCAAAATGTTATGTGTTTGCTCTTTGGTTGACTTATTAATTGCAACCTCCGATGATTTAGTTGTAATATTTCCTACTTCATTTTCTTGCGATGGCAATGTAGTATCGGGGTCTTCTTTTGATTCGGAATTTGAGTTAGTTTCATTCAGTTCGATAATGTCAAACATTGTACCTAGAAAACATTAACATTTTTTTTAATGTGTAAATTAACGACTAGTAATAATATATATATATATATATATATATATATATATATATATATATATATATATATATATATATATATATATATATATATATATATATATATATATATATATATATATATATATATATATATATATATATATATATATAAACTGCAAAATTATCGCACCACGTTAATATTTGCTAAAATTTGAGGTCTCATAACTTTTTTACTTTTAGTCTAATTTTGATATTTTTTTTAGAATACTGTAGATAAACGGTAGATATACTGTAGATAAATGCGGAATACTATGTAGAGAACATTCTCCAGGAGCATGTAATGCCCTATGCTCCGTTTATTGGTCCTGATTTCATATTCGTGCAAGATAATGCAAGACCACATGTAGCAAGAATTTGTGTTGAGTACTTGAATGAAGTCCATATTGATGTTATGAACTGGCCAGCACGAAGCCCGGATTTAAATCCCATCGAACACCTATGAGACATCATTAAGAGAGCAGTGAGACGACGTCTACCAGCCCCACAGAACCTTCAACAGCTGGAACAGGATACTCTTCATGAGTGAGATAATATTCCTCAACCCGTCATTCAAAACCTCATTAGAAGTATGTCACGGCGGATTCAGGCTGTAATCCGAGCTAGAGGTGGCAACATAACCTACTAGGGATCAGCTCACATAATTTTATTTCTTTGTTTTTCTTTGTTTTTTTGTCAATTAAAAAATGTTTCTTCTCACCATGAAAGTTTTTTCAATTGATTTCTGTATGGTGCGATAATTTTGAACCAATGCATCCGAAGACATGGACCAAAAAACAAAATGTAGGAAAGTATTTTTAATAATAAAAATCTTTAATAAGAAAAAATTGGTATTTTTAAAGAATTTGGTTACGAAATTATTCCACAGAGTGTTTTAAAATTAGGGTTATATAACAACCTTTTAGTTAGCCCTGTATAATACCTAAACCGTCCTCAGTTAACAAAAGACTGGATATGCAAGTTGAAATTAGTCGTTTTATCTACAGTATTCTAAAAAAAATATCAATATTGGACTAAAAGTAAAAAAGTTATGAGACCTCAAATTTTAGCAAATATTAACAACGTAGTGCGATAATTTTGAACAGCAGTTTATATATATATATATATATATATATATATATATATATATATATATATATATATATATATATATATATATATATATATATATATATATATATATATATATTGAGATAAATTGAGATAAACTAATATTTAGAGCCCAAATCAAAGGTTAAAACATTAGAAATACATCAAACCATGAAATAATGTAAACTTTATGTTCAATAAAAAGTCCCAACTCTAGTAACATTGCTCACGCACGCATCTCTATGGGTTTCAAGAGCAATACAAACATCAACCGGCAACGATGAATCTGATTGGTCAATGTCTATTTATATTAATATCGGCGCAAAAATCTAAAACTCACATAATCGTAATAGACAAATCTCAACAAAATGTATGTAATATAACATCCATATTTTCTAGCATATGACTAGGAAAAATAGTTGTTTTAATAGATTCTACAAGATTTTATGCATTTTAAAGTTTAATATCTTCTGGATAACTGTACGCCTAATGCTTTTATATATAATATATTCAAATAGAAAAAATTAAATAGTAGGTCAGGTTTGTGTTTTCTCTGAATTAAAGTTCCGTCAAAACTAATGCGACATAAAGTGCACTGAAAATGATGAAGTATTATTTTAAATTGAAGTACAAATGATCAATAAAACAAATCGTACATCACTCTGAAGATCCTCAATGAGGGTAAAAGAACTTCTAAGTGGTTCGTTTTTGTATATATTTGAATTTGAATAGTTTAATATCTTTTTATCATATTTTATTATCATGTTAGAAGTAATTTTGAGATAGTAGCAATACATTGTAAAAGGAAAATTAAACAAGAATGCCTACTTACTATGTAGGTATACATTTGAAAAAATGTTATATATGTTATCTACGTTATATATGTTCCCGTGTAATTAGAAATTCGTGGATGCTCTTTGGGGGACATGTTTTACATATATGAAAATGTCATTTATGTAAATAAAGTAATTTTACCGTTTTCTATAATACTGAATAGCTGTCCCTGATTAATGGCACTTGGATATTCTGCAGCGCTATCTTCTATGGAGGTTTCTGTTATTCTCAATTCGGTAATTGACGACGTTGCTCCGGTAGAGAACATTTCAGGTTGTTCTTCCGCTTGATAATTAATATCTTGCATGGTTAAACCCTCTTTCGTTTCCACTACTCTGGAAGATCCGTTAGGACTCTTAGATATTTTCGAATCCAATGTCGAGTAATTATCGAGACTTATCGTAGTAACCTCCGTATCATAGTTTGTCGCTGGAGTTGTAACGTGTGCCGTTGTGGTTAAGTTCTTTTGATAGGATTCTTTTGTCGATGATAGACCAGCCGTGCTTTTAGTCGAAGTTGGGCTGAGAGTATCTTCAGTCTCTCGCCGGTGCCTCGTTGGCATTCCGTAATCGATATCGACCGTGTTAGACGTCCAAATCCATGTTTTCGTTGTCTTACCGCTTATATAATTCTCGTCCGACGATGTCTCGTACACAGTACTAGATGCTGTGGGAGCCTTTGTTGACTTATCATCAAAATCCTCGTGCGATATTACACAAGTCAGCTGCCTTAAAATTTCTTCCCTATCCTGCAACAAAATGTCACATTTTAAACGGGAGGATTTCAAAATTTAAAATATGCCTTAAGATTAGCGATCTAATCTTTATATATATATATATATATATATATATATATATATATATATATATATATATATATATATATATATATATATATATATATATATATATATATATATATATATATATATCTATATATATATATATATATATATATATATATATATATATATATATATATATATGTATATATATATATATATATATATATATATATATATATATATATATATATATATATATATATATATATATATATATATATGTGAAAAGTAATCTTGGGTTTGTAGCATTTTATTACATAGAAATAAGCAATTAGACGAATAAGAAAGAAAACACACTTACCAGTGCTATATCTGGACACTCATACGGAAATGAATCACTATGCACATGAAAACGAACCACTTAGAAGTTGTACAAGTTCTTTCACCTTTCTTGAGGATCTTCAGAGCAGTATACGATTTATTTCATTGATCATTCATACTTGAATTTAAATTACCAAGTATGAATGATCAATGAAATAAATCGTATACTGCTCTGAAGATCCTCAAGAAAGGTGAAAGAACTTGTACAACTTCTAAGTGGTTCGTTTTCATGTGCATAGTGATTCATTTCCGTATGAGTGTCCAGATATAGCACTGGTAAGTGTGTTTTCTTTCTTATTCGTCTAATTGCTTATTTCTATGTAATAAAATGCTACAAACCCAAGATTACTTTTCACAAATTAAATATGAATAGCAAAGAATTTCAAAGCTAATATATATATATATATATATATATATATATATATATATATATATATATATATATATATATATATATATATATATATATATATACTGCGCAACTTAACTCAAATTTGACGTTATGTATTTTCGACAATTTTTGTTCGTTTTGGTCGATTTTTTTTTCAAATTGTAGGTTTTTCTCTTAGGAATATCACTGTCTTAGTTGCTTTGGTAAAACTAATGATTTTGATATTATACCAGGTGCTATAAAAATGTTATGTTTTTTTCCGAAATTTCAAAACGTCCTGTGGGCTATACAAGGTATTGCAAGTTATTGCAATTATAGCCTATTTAAAGCCTCATGTTTTTTCTACATTTTATTTTTTTATTCATTTATTTATCTCTGTTACTTCATAAAATATCCAATTTTTGAGTTGACGTGATTTTTATTAAATTTATTAACTTTCTTTTTTGTCAAGTGCTCATTATTTATTACTCATTATACTGGTTCAATGCCTCATTTTGCGTTCTGTTTTCCTTAATATCTTATAATTTATTGAGAGATGCAAGGTGTTTTAGAAGAGAAAAAGGTCTTAAAAGGACAAAAACTCAAAAAACATACCTAGAAAAATGGATTGCTTTAATCAATAAAACAACGAATAACAGGAAACAAAACAAAAGTAAATAGAGAATTAGTATCTGGTGTTTCCACCCCTTCCGCGAATGACCTCCCGACATCTTTGGTTCATACTTAAAACCAAAGTTCTGATTAGGTTCTGATCTAGGCCATTCCATAATTCGACTAGGCGTCCTTCCAATTCTTGTAAATTTTGGGGTTGTCGTCCCTCACTTCGTAACCGCCGACCGATAAAATCCCAAACATGTTCAATGGGGTTAAGGTCGGGGCTACGGACTGGCCAGTCTATGTGATCAATTCCTACTTCTTCAAGATAATTTCTCACGATAAGACTCGTATGGGGACGCGCATTGTCTTGCATAAGTAACAAATTGGGTCCTATATAGGGGGCATAAGGCAAAACATGTGCTTCAAGAATGTCTGTGATGTATCTGTCAGAATTGAGATTTCCATTCACAGTTACCAAGTCCGTTCGCCCAGTCAAAGATATTCCGCCCCACACCATGACGGATCCACCTCCATATAAAGTTGTGTGCAAAAAATTGCATTGACTGTATCGCTCATCGAGTCTTCGATAGACGCGATTACGTCTGTCACAATTATACAAACTGAACCTTGACTCATCAGTACAAAGAATACGTTCCCAATCTGCTTCCATCCAATTAACATGCTCATTGGCAAAATTCAATCTGGCTCTTCGATGATCTACTGTTAATGCGGGTCCTCGAGCAGCAATCCTGGGTCTTAGATTTGCCTCCCTCAGTCGTCGGCGTACAGTTTGAACGCATATGAGTGGACCACCTGCATCTTGAAGTTGTGCTCTTAAATGTGTTGCAGTTATAAATCGTTGTCTTACAGCATTTACTCTTAAAAAGCGATCCTGGATAGCAGAGGTAACACGAGATCTACCTTGACCGGCCCGTCTGGAATGTTCTCCTGTTTCCGCGTACCTTTGAATTGCTCTCGTTATAGTTGTGTGAGACACTCCCTACCTTCCAGCTATGCGGTTGTAACTCCACCCTTCACCATGTAATGTAGCTGCCTCAACACATTCATCACGAGTTAAATTTCTGGTTTGGCGTTCCATTATTCACTAATTATTGCTGGACTGTCAACAAAAAACTAATGACACAGTTGTCAGTTTATGACGTGTAATCTTCGATTTCCATAGCTTGCTAGCTGTTTGAGTTGTCCGATAAATGCATTTCATGTGAATAAAAGCATATGGTGTTTCAAAACGGTATATTTCATGAAGTAACAGAGATAAACAAATGAATAAAAAAAGAAAATGCAGAAAAAACATGACGCTTTAAATTGGCTATAATTGCAATACCTTTACCAATTCATTTAGCAGTCAAAATAATTTCAACCTTTCAAGAGAAACATAGTGCAAAATATAGAGGCCTAATTGAACCTCCCCGAACGGACCATAGAGGACTCATGCTCTAGTTCAATGAACATTCCTCAAAATATATAAGTGTTCTTAGAACTGGCACCCTTGGGAAGGAAGCAATAGGGAAGAGACAGCGTAAGTATCCTGTTACCTTATCAGGTGTTTCTTTACTGTGCGATCACTGAAATCATCTCTGTTATCAGATCTATTAGTAATACTTTATTATATTTTAAATTTAACATCATTTCTTAATATTACAAATATCATCCAACAAATTATAATTATAAATTTTATACTGGGTAAACTTAATTAGAGATAATTTTTAATTTTGAAAATATTAGAGAAAATTTTACAAGAAATATATATTTTTATATCCCTTATGTTCCGGCTATGTTAGTGAATTCAAAATACCTACGTTCTCCTATAAGTAGTGGGATCCAGAAGCAAGATGAGAGAAAACCATGCACTCCATAGACAAAGAGAGATTAGAAATTCTGAATTTAACACTTTTATTTAAATAAATTAGATGATTAAGAATAATTATGGTTAAATAATCAATTAAATTTGTTCTTGTATGATGATAAAAAGAAAATGATATTTAAACTACGAGTATCTATGATCAACTCCATCTTTAAACTAAATTTTAGAATTTGACATATCTGACAGTTTTGTTAAATTTTATGGTTATGTGCAGAAGTTTTCAATAAATTGTATGATCTTCGAATTTATACTTACCGCATTACCTTTGCAGGCTATCCTTTTCGTGCCGTCCAGGCCGCAGTCCGATGTCAGTTCGACTGCCGATTGCTCTGGGATGTATAATACAGTTAGAGACGGAAGTTCTGTTAGAAGGCATCCACGAGGTCCTAATACCCATGGTGGAACTAAAAATAATATCGTTCCAGTTAAACAATGATCTATAGTGATCGATAAAATATAGTACCTAAAATAGTGTCTATTAATTTTCAAGAATGGTATATAAAATTGGAAAAATTATGTATAAAACTTCGGTTTTAGTTCAACCATATATATCAACGCGAAATTTATCAAAAAAATGTCTTCACAAAATAAAAAATTTCAAAAATTTACTACTAATGTACCAAAAAATGTTCCTCGGAAGGTCGTTAACATTGTGGAAAATCACTCGTCACACTCTTTTGATAAAGAAGAACTTGACCTTCTAAACAAGGGTTTAAACTTTGCTGTAGCCCCTTCTGATGAGATTTTGGATGACGTCGTGGCAGGGATTGAAAGTTCAAATCAATATCTGCCTGATTCATCCAAGGGTCTCGTCAGAGTGACTTGCAGGAACCAAATTTCTAAAAATATAATGAATAACGTAGACAATAGAAAGTCATGCTCAAAGAATCCTAGAAAGACTATCAAAAGATTGCGCGAGAAAGACTGTTTTTATTTAAAAGCAGATAAAGGTAATAAGGTTGTTATTTTAGATAAAGAAGACTATTATGAACGGGTAAACAACCTAATTAGTAATGGTCGTGATAAAGAACTTACTAGAAACCCTTTACCAAGAATGACCACTGATATAAAAAATGTCTAAAATCATGTAACAACCTTATTACTCCACCTGTTAAGAATAGGTTAAGTGTATCTAACCCTACTGTATTTAGATTGTATTGTCTACCAAAAATTCATAAGCCAGGGAAGTCGGTGCGTCCAATAGTATCGTCTATTGGATCTCCGACTTAACA